>JANFAE010000098.1:0-287854 GCA_024613145.1 Pisolithus marmoratus
AATCATGCCAAGGACAGGCTCAAACCCTTTGAGACTGGACTGATCAGGCCATGTTCAGCTTGCAAGCATCATTGGGAACTCACCAGGCATCCCGATCACTCAAAAAAAACAGGCTCAGATCCAGCAGATATGGGTGGCAAGTGCTCGCATGAATGCAGACAATATCTAATAAGATAAGTTTAAGGTTAAGGTTGGGTGGCTCGAACTGAGATGGAAAACCACATGGTTTTTGTAGAAAAGGGCTGTAGGCAGCCTCAGTAGTGACTCAACTACTGTATATATTGAAGTACCTGTAGGCAGCTACAGGGTATCAGTAAGTAGTATACTATAAAGAATATGTATGCTTACCCTCAGTAGTGACTCAACTACTGAGGGAATAGTACCAAAAGTGTAGTACTAAGTGCGCTCTAAGCGCTTATGTAAGCAAGTAAACATCGCACCAAAATATACATCACACTGGGCAGGCTCCTACATGCCGTCTACTGCTCATGTGAGGGCGAATTCCGTGGGTAATTCCGAGGGCAATATCCGAAATTCAAACCCAGCACAACTTTATTTTCCCTCACATTCGCAGAGACGGCTGCAAGAAAACATTTGTAAACAGCGTGAGCCACAGTGGTGCTCCGTACACGCTCTAAAAAAATATATACAAGAACGAAATTAGGGTTACATTATTGTGCCATATACTAGGACTACATGCGTCACATCCCACCAGTCACCTATCCATACATGGCAGCATTGCCAGCTCCTAATAATCGATCACCTCGTGCCCTCCCAACGTTATCTGATATCCGGACGCGTACTCAGCAATACTTCGGTGTACGGCCATGTCTATGGCAGCTCGAGGTGGCGGAGGCAATCCTGAAAGCAGAAAACGATGTCATTTGTATTGCGGGCACTGGGATGGGGAAAACATTAACCTTTTGGATGCCTCTTCTCTTTCGGCCGGACGGCATGCAGATCATTGTGACGCCATTGAATCTGTTAGGGAAGCAGAACGTGACACACCTAGGGAAGGCTGGTATCCAGGCCATATTAATCAGCGGGGAAACAGCGACGCCTGGAAATTTCCATGTAAGATGCACATGCATGTGTAGTGGAAGTAGTCCTTACCAAGCCGTGCACAGGCTATCAGTACCTTCCAGTACAGGGTGATTGTAGTCAGCCCTGAACAGGTCATGAAACCGGATGGCGGCTTCGAGAAACTGTTAAAGAATTCGTTATTTGCAACACGCATCATCAGTATCGTCATTGACGAAGCCCACTGTCTTACAGACTGGGGGGAATTCCGGCCAGAGTATAGAGAACTTGGCCGGCTCCGCTACGTGCTCCCACATAATATACCACTGCTCGTCACGTCTGCAACCGTCATGAAAAAGACTCTCCGTGACCTTACACACCTTCTCCATATGTCCCCCAGCAGGACAGTTATTATTCGCCGGTCAAGTGATCGTCCTAATTTCAAAATTGGGGTTAAGAAAATCAGATATGCCTTGAACAGTTTCGCTGACCTGGCATTCCTAATCCCTGCAGGGTTCAAGGCCGATGATCCGCCCCTTCCAAAGTTCCTCATTTTCTTTGACAACATACCCGAATCCATCGGCGCAGCATGTGCGTTGCATCACCGTCTACCACACGAGCTGAGAGACAAAATCAAGTGGTTCAATGCGGACATGTCAACATCATACAAGGAGGGAGAGTTGGAGAAACTTACCCAAGGTGAGACGTGGGGACTCTGCACGACGACATCGTTTGGAATGGTTAGTGTAGCCAAAAAAAAAATCATGACAGCCAGCTAAGACTTTCACAGGGCATGGACGTTCCAGACATCTCATTGGTGATCCAGTGGCGAGCGACTTGCAAATTGCCTGCTCTCTGGCAGCGCTTCGGTCGCGCAGTTCGGGATAAACGACTCGCTGGCACAGCGCTCCTGTTTGCGGAAAAGGAGTATTTTGATGATGAGCGGGCTGCAAAGGCTGCTAGGAAAGCGAGACGATTGGCTACGCGTAAACGGACAGCCAAAGAAGCTGACTTACCCGCCAGTGGAACATCGCGACCCTTGAAACGCGCTGCGTTAGCTTCGCGCAATGGACCCAGTCAGCCAGAATCCCAATACGAAGCATGCGTGATGATCGACGATGGTTTATTAGAGGAAGAATCGGGCGACGAGGGTTGCTTACCTCAAACTACTGGGGGGGGAGAAAAGGAGTTGCTGGAAGCACTATCAAGAGACGAAGAGCCATCCACGGCTCATGGTGGCAAGCGGCGGAAGAGGCACCTAGATGTTGGTGTTGATTACCTGATCAACGCTTCGGAACGTTCTGGTGTGAAGTGTCGAAGGAAAGTGTTCGATACCTGTTTCGACAACGCCGCAGCTGGTGTGAAATTCCTTACTTGCCACGGAATATACGTACTAATTCATGCCGTTCAGAATCCGACCATCTCAGGTGCAACGATAGTAACGTGTCAGGCTGTCCTCGCTGCAACATCATGGCACCCACCGTTTGTTGCGACATTCACGAGCCCTCAGCATTCTCATCATTCGAGTCGCACCTTCCAAAGCCTCCCCGTGCGTCCCAACGTTCTCACGTTCCAAAGTATACAAAGGACAAGTACGACTACGCGTTAGAAGAAGCTCTTCTGGACTGGCGTGAAGAGAAAACGGTCGAAGTTTACAGATGGGCGTGCCTTAACGATTATGGTACCGTCGTCATGACCGGCAGCACGCTCGACCGCATTGTCGACTGTGCGCACCATCGGCAAATCCAGACTTGTGAAGACCTTAAAAAGGAGACCGGGTGGATGAACAGCGACCGGTTTGGGGACGAGATCATTGGTCTCATTCGACAGCACGCTGCGCCCACCACTTTACCGCTGATTTCAACGCCACTCAGACTCGGACACAGAGGTGCAGCACTCAGCGGCGATCTGACGGCTGTTCCGTCGTCGTCGCCATCGCATTTCACGACTATCTTTCCAGCTTCCGGCGATAGTTCGAACGTACCCGCAAAGCGCCGCAGCAGATGTAGCGCTTGTGGCCAAGAAGGACACAACGGTGAGTACAGTGTGTGTATTGCATGCCACGTTACTCATTTTGACCAGCTCGCAACCGGGTTTGTTCTAAACATCCGACTCGTATCGCCGCCGGAGATAAAGAGAATGTAAGTTAACAAATTCATTTATGTGTGCATCATCGAGTTCATGTCGCCATGGAGGTCGTCGCACGTTCGGTTTAACCGACTACAGTAGCTCTCCTATAATATCGTCCAGCCCACTACCCTCTTCCAACGCTTCCCCCTCATTCTCTACTGGCGTCTCCGCTTGGTCAGCCACTTTCTCCATCATCGCTTGTCCCTTTTCATATAAGTCATCTATTTGATATCGGCTTTTCCTTCCTGCAGTTAATACATGTGGTGAATTCAATACTAGTTGACCTTGGAGTTTTGCAAATGTTTTTCTCATATTTGGCGCTGCGTGATTGGTTGTTAGGTGGGTGTGGCCGAAGCTCTGCTGTACTAATCCCTGAAGATTCCGGTAGACATGGACCAAAGGCGACTCAAGAATTATCCGTTCAACAGAGCGGTTCGAGCCTTTCCCCCCGTTCTTCACCTGTATGCATATCACACAGTGAGTCGTACTTCACCCTGTATGGATTCCATACCTTCGTGAATAGGTTATTCAGCTCAACGCACCAATCGACAGCCCTCCATTTCATCGGCTGACCAGTAGGGTTTACGAGAATGTGATAGCGGACTGCGTGTCTGTCGGTGGTGAGTGACTTCATGTCATATAAAACGCGCAGACTGCTAACCTTAAACCCGGCGGATAGACAAAATGTACGTTGCACAAAAAATTCGTCATATGTGAGGCGTATTTATGCTTGCCAATCCCTTTGAGGATTGGAATCCACCTAATGATACACGTCTCCACACGACCGATATCGCCGCTATTCATTCCATACGACAATTCCTCATAGAGAAGAAAATACTTGTTCAGGAGGAGTGCGTTTTCAAATTGTAAGTCGCGTTCCCTCTCTTGTTTCCTACGCATACGTCCCAATCGATGGTTGGCGATGTATGTGCAACAGATCTCATTGGCCATCGTTTTCAGGTCATCTAGTGTTGGTTCGGATGCGGCGAAATCTTCGAGGCTACCAAATCCACCCCTCTTCGCAACATGGACTCTCCAACAGTCCAGACGTCGACATATACCGGCATGAGCCACGAGCTCGTGCATTCGACGAAACCCTGGTTTGGTAGTGTATACTCCCGTTTCCTTTGGGCGTAGGTGGGCAATATCGCGCACTAGGCTTGTCTCATCCTCGCGAGCTGCCATCGGGCTGATGAAGCATCGCCATAAAGCATCAGCACATGCCATTTTAAGGTGGAATAGACCAGGTATAAAAACAATGTGCTGAAGACGATTCCATGATGTAGATTCAATGGAACGGCGTAACTGAGCGGCTTGGAGTCGTTCGCCTGTCCCGAGGTCACCGTGTACCAGAATGACATATTCAGATACATCGGGTGAGTCTAAGTCCAAGTTCTCTTCTGACGACGTTGCCGCAGGTTCAGCTATCCCGCCTTGTGCCAGTAACTCTGTTACTGCTCGGATGTTCCCGCTAACAGTCGAGTTGTTGATATCCATTGCACGCGCTGCATAAATCGGTGTCTTCACAACAGGTATTTGTTCTATTGACTGCGGGACTTGTATCATCGACTTGAACTGATGAAAGTACTCTGGCCCGTAGGTACAGAGATCAATGAGGAATACCCAAGAGTTGAATTGGTCTTGGCATGAAAGCTTCGAGTTTGGATCCATCCGTTCGGGGTGGAGCTTCAACAAGTCCCACCATGTGAGTTTCGGGTTCGAGTGTGGCTCATTCGCCCGTGGATTTAACGCTGAATTCCTCCACAGTTCTTCCGAACACTTCAAGTTCTCCAATGTGACACCATGGACGAGTGGAAATAACAGTCCTGAAGTAAGGTGTTTCAGTGAGTCATTCGACCTCTCTACGGTCGGGACATGGGTTTTCAGGTCAACATCAAAGTTGTCGTATGCATATGATGCAAGGAGGGACCGTCCAAGACGGTGCAACGAGTTATATGATTCCCTTGACAGGGATTGGATCGCCATGTTTATTGTGTCAGCGGAGACGGAGATTCCGAGGCGAGCGAGGGTGTCGATAACCTTGTACGGTGTGTGCGTTGACTGCAAGAATAGTCCCAGAAGACTTTGCAGCGCGTTTGACTTTTGGTTGCAGCCGTGCATGAGGACACTGGTAATTAATGTTTTCTTCTGATTTACATTCATTCTCTCGTTTTGCCAGTGTAGAAGAGATGCATACCATCAACTTCACTGCAGAACGGCGCTTGGCGCGCCTATCCTCCACTGTCGCGCGTTCATTCCACTCCCCGGTAAGTCCGTTGATCATCCCTTCAAGGTCGATTTCATCCACTTCATCCCAGTAGTCATCAACATCTACGTCCGGCGCATCGTCGATGCACTTGTCCCCACTCCCATCCTTTTGCCCGGCGAAGTCCGCTGTTTCCTTATCATCGAAGAATAATCCAAGCAGTCTCCACAACTCTGGGGCACTCGCCTCCATGCCTTGCGCCATTTCCATGAGGCTGAAATTTTCTAACTGTTTTGTAGATGTACTTGATGCCTTGAAGTGCCAGCCGCTCTCTTCTGAGGCGAGAGAGCGAAGCTCTCGCAGGTAAGCATTTTCCACCACACCAAAGGACCGCTTTGTAAAATGATCTCGACTTGTGGGGTGTTGCAGGAACACATCGAAAATTTCATTCGAGCGCTCGAGAAGATCAACGACAAAGTGATGATTCTTATATTCTTGACGGGTAAGCAGCATAGTGATAAAGCTAGTTACACTGATCTGACACTGATCAAGTGCTCGAAACACGGCGTCGAGAGGTGGCATGTTGTATAAGTCATACAACACGTGTGGCCTCATTCTGTCGGCTGCTTATTCACTTAGTAAGAACGTAGCATGGCGAGGGTACTGTCTGTCGCAGTGTCCATCCTGCTGCATGTCTGTCAATTGTTATAGTAGATTACTTATGGGCGGGTGTGGTGGGCCTTGTCAGTAGCTAATATTGTGTTGTAGTGTGGCATAAAATGATTAGGAGCTGCCGACATGTAGAGACCGGTGGCCGGTGACATGTGACATGTATTTTTTCTGTACTCCTGGCCACAATAATGTAACCCTATATTCGGTTTTCTATATATTTTTTCAGAGTCCGTATGGTGCGCCACTGTGGCTGACTATGTTTACAAATGTTTTCTTGCAGCCCCCGCTGGGAGTGTGAGGGAAAATAAAGTTGTGCTGGGTTTGAATTTCGGATACTGCCTCGGAATAAACCGACACTCAGAATACGCCCTCACACCCCAGCGGAAGGGCTGTGTAGGAGCCTGCACACTGGGGTGATTCAATCTCCAACAGTTTTCGTGCGCCCAAAAGGCAATTCTCGTGGCCAGATCCGAGTTGCGACGTCCCATGAAGGCAAGGGACCGAGGGGAGGCGTGCGCCTAAGATCGAAAACCACATGGTTTTTCGTGCGTCCAAAAGGTAATTCTCGTGGCCAGACCCGAGTTGCGACGACCCACAAAGGCAAGGGACCGAGTGGAGGCGCGCGCCTAGAGGGGTTCCCACGGGCCATGCCCGCTAATATATAAGACAAGAATATAAGATGAGCCCTGAGAGATGCCCATCCTCAACGCAGAAGAACTCGAGCAGCAACAGAAACGTGCTGAGCAATTCGGAACGGTAAGTTGTCCACCGCTTATAATTGTTTGAATAATTATCAAGACAGTATCTTTAGACAGCTTGACCTCCCCAACTGGTAATCCCATTGATTCGTATAGACTGCCAACGATGCAGCGTTCTGTGATTTACCTTGCAAGTTTGCTTACATTACCAGTTCTGTGTATACTGGTGTGACTGGAAGGAGCGTCTCACCTGTAATGAGTGTCATTATCAAGTCATTAACGATCCAATGTGCAGGTGACGCGACGCAGCATGGAACTTCCAACACTCGGGACCCAGTCTCAGACGTCTGTATCATGAGCGTGCAGTCTGTCAATCTACTTTGATCCAAAGATATTGAGGTACCAACAGAGACGTGGGATCCATTCCGCTGATGCTGACGGTGAACGTCTGGCAACAAAGCGGGTAAAGCCACCCCGAGTTGTTAACACGTCGCGAGCCTCAGAAATTCCCTGTAAATGGGTAGTTCGAGATACAACCCCCGACATGCAGCAGTCCCTGGCCAAACGACCAAGGGTAAGCAAAGCCAATCACGGCACAAAGGCTACAGAGACCAGTGGACGTGGCCCCGCAACCCCAATCAAGCGCTCTGATTTGCAAATAGAAGCATCACAGGCGAGGTAATGTGTTCATCTATCGTCAAATTCATAATATTAAGCTCTAAGTACAGTCCTTGGGAGCCCCACCCGCAGTCGGTCCAGTCTCTCCACAACGTGAGGCCGTTCCATCTCTGTGACCTCGTACCATGACAAATGGAAATAAGAATGACAAGGGCCCATCAGAGACCCCACCACTTGATGAGAAGCAATGTACTACAAAGGCAAAGACAGGTTCTCCCACCATCCCCACGGTCTAAACCTCACTCTCTGAGGAGCTAACTCAGAGGGAACTTCCCAGTGCTCCAGCGCACCATCCTCTGCAAGACGACATTGCGAGCTCTCCAGCCCCTTCGCTTCTACACCACCGACTCCGCAAACCGTCGTGGTGGACCCCCATAACTCGGCCAGACCAAACTCCTATACGTGCTCCTCCACGAATTGTGGACACCATTGACAGGTCATGTTTGGTCGATCAGAGAGACCGCACACCAAAACAGTATCCCAACAGTGGCAGGAACGACGGAAATGAGCAGAGTGGTGATGGTGAGACATGGCCACCTTACGACTAGCAAAAGGGAAAAAGCCTGCTCATACGGGTCGCGCTTCTCACATGGCTGCACAACATCACCCTTTCAGCCAAGTGCAGAAAATTGGCCAGCCGGTTGTGAGCGCGCCAGTGTGGTTGAACGACACCCTGTTGGTGACCGCTTTGCGGATCAAAACAATGTTGATGGAAGGCATGAAGTAGACAACAATCGGAGCAAACATGACCGGAGTGAACATCACCCTCACGATGGTCCTCACGTCCGAGCCTAGCGTGCACTACACCCGTCAGTACAAAGTGCTGCCCAGGTCCGGAACCCAAACCAGCTGCAGAAATCAAGGTTATTCCTCCACATTGTCTCCAACTGCAGGGATGCAGCCTTCCTTTATTGCACGCATGAGCCTCCAGGCCCTCAATGGTTCTAGGCTTGAACAAGTGCCAAGTGTTGACCGCCTTTTCAGCCTCCACGTCGCACAGGCCTTCCCGACCCATAAGTAGCATCCACGCATGTCGACCCCTTCCCACTCACCCCACATCCCTTAGCCGAAGCGTGTCTGCCCGCTTATCCATGTGGCCAAACTCACGATATAGTTCTCCCTTTTTCGCGTGACCAGAACACCAAAGTCATTCGGAGTATGCACCAACCCTTTCCAACATCAACACTGCACTTGCATACTCATTCCCTACGTCAGCTTTCACTTTCACACCGACCCTACACCTAGCTGTCCAGGCACCACCCGTCAATGCTACACCACCACTGCATAGCCACAGACATGGCGGGCCTGCCGAGACTTTACTTACCCCACATCCACCTGATATTCCTCTCGCAGCTGCTCAATGACTGACGTTGATCTTGTTGGCTACGTCGGTTAACCACGGGCTCGCCTTCGATGTCATGATTGCAGTGTATAAACGTGCGGGAAGTCTGAGAGAAACCGATAGAGTGCTTGAGGGTATGAGAGGGGCCGCAGAAGAGTGGGCAGAGAGTGCACTCAAGAGGATGGGTTATCGTCAGGACTCCCGCCAATGCACGGCCACAGATGAATACTACGAACTGGAGCCATGGTATGGAAAAGAGAATGGCGATATGAAAAGTACGCCACAGTCTACTAGCCGTTGGAGAAGCTGCAGACAGCACAGCCTAGAAGCAAACCGTCTACCACAGAACTGGACCATGTCCCTGTTCCTCCTCCCGTTGAAACATCGAAAAATTTCGCCCCCCGAGACAACACGAGCGGCGGAGTGGAAACGCCTACTTTCTTTTGCGGCTTTCAAATGCGCTGACACCTGTTAGTATCTTGTAGAAGTAAAGAAGGCCGACAATCACGAGGTTCCCATTAGCTGAGAACTGGTGTCAAGGTATGCTCCAATTTTGTATCGCTATGATTGAGTCTGAGCTATTGGAAGAGTTAAAGAGAAGTAAGTTAGCCTTCGTCATTAGAGCCACTCATTCCATACCAACACATCAAGTCCGCAAAATTCTTAGAATGCCCTCGCTACAATGAACTGCAGTCCTTGGATTTGAGGTAATCTACTTTTTTTGTGCGGCTTTTAAATTCGCTAACTCCTGTTAGTATCTCGTAGAAATAAACAAAGCCGACAATCGCGAGGTTCCCGTTAGCTGGGAACTGATGTCAAAGTACGCTCCAATTTTGTATCGCTATGATTTGCCAACCGATGGTTACTCCGCACTAAATATCTGCGACGTTACTGTACTCCGGAAGTCTACTGCAGGAGCGAGCACGGTATCAGGAATTGCTCATCGCTGAAGCCAATAGGCGTACAAGTCATTCCTGGCTGATATCGTCCAATCGTTTTATCCCATCTTACGTGACGCTATGAGTAAGTTGGCAATCGCCAATTGCCTTTGCAGTTTGGCGCAGGTCGTGCTTCAAGACGGTTATGTGCGGCCCAAGTTTACTGAAGGCGATGTTCTCGATATTGCAGATGGCCACCACCCCGACCAGATCCGTTCGTTCCCAACACGATTTGCCTTGGCGGGGATTCTCCAAGAAGTGCGACCATAGCAGGTCCTAACATGGGTGGAAAGAGTTCAGCCGTTCCGATGGTTGCTCTTATTGCCATCATGGCACAGATTGGATCGTATGTGCCTGCAAAGGCTGCTAGGATTGGGATGTGCGACAGCATCATTGCGAGGATGGGAGGTAAGGGACATGTTGGTGGATCTTAAACCTGAGCTTACAGTTTTCACAGTATCGGACGGGCTGGGGCACGGAAACGAGTGTGATTCTCACCATGGCCACTCCCAAGAGTTTCGTGATTCCTGACGAGCTTGGCAGAGGTACTTCCATGGCGGATGGGGTGAGTACTTAGGTTCCTTTTCCTCATCGCATTTGAATTCGCACCGGTTCCCAGATGGCAATTGCGAACGCAGTCCTCCACCATCTAATGTAGGATGTAAAATGCAAGACTCTATTCATCACTCATTATCCCCTCCTCGCCATTGACATGGAACGACGGTTTCCGAAGGATGTCCAAAATGTACACCATGAGTTATATGACAGAGACCCGCATAGATGGGAAGCGAGACGTAACGTTTTTGTATTGCTTAACTAGGGGCCTTGCTAAAGAATCATTTGGAGTGGAATGTGCACGACTAGCGGGTATACCTGAGGTCCTAACTGTTGCTACTGAACGCTCTGAGGGTTGCCGACGGTCCGTGGAGACCCACAACAAGTTAATCCGGTTAGTGGGACCAACTTGTGTTATTTCATCTCTCATCGATGTTACTTCAGAATGCGCGCTTGTCTCAATCTTATCATGCAGTGTCTCGCAGCTCCACCCAGCTGTTACGTGAACTCCGTATGCAAATGTACCTGCATTGATCTACAAATGGGAGCGTAGTGTTGCTATGATTTAGCTTTCTTTTGCTTTTTTCCGACCCGATTTTTTGGAGGGATCCGTAACGTCTACCACTTCGTCCGCCTTGCGTTTTCCTCTATCGCCGTCCCGACTTGCGGGTTTCAACTGAGAGGCAACTGATTCCACTTGACGACACATGTTCAGGAGGGGCAACGATGATTTGAATCGATCGCAGGCAGCGAGTTTCACATATAGTGCATTCCATGCAGGGGGGTCCCAAATTCCTCCTTTCCGGGGCGGCGAATTTGACTTCTGCACTTGACGGATACAGAGCAGGACGGCTTTCAACAGGTCCTTCAGCTGACTGGCGCTCAAGGTGCTTTGATCCTCGACAGCTCCGTTTGCAAGATCCAGCACGGTTTTCTGTAGACTCTTCTGGAACAATGATGTGATCGCCTGGTCATCCTTCTTCCAGTCAGCAACGCTATGCAAGGACCTCTAGGAAGGCATATACACACACCTTGTTATGCTGGCCCGAAATTACGCCCAAGAGTTGTAAAGCCTGGCATCTCCTATAAGAATTGACAGCGTTGGAGGATGCAGCCAAGACAGGATCACGGAATTTTGATCCTAGCACTGGGAAGCGGCGGACGAAGTCCTGGAAGAAGCTGAGGGTTCGCCTGAGATGCCTTTCGGGAAATGTAGTCGTCCAAAGAGTCCTGGTATGTGCGGACCCACGCCGTCATCTTCGTTTAGCTGTACCAGTATCCGGGACAAGTAAAGACTACTTTGGCTTAGGACTGAGAGGTTGTCTGCGGAATGCACCTTCCGAACTCGTTGGTGAACCTCGCGAAGGACGGTTTCGACTTCATCGCGCGCAGCATTAGTCGGAACATCCTTGGACTTGGCAAGACGGTTCTTGAGGATGCCTTTCGTCTTATCGGAGAGCTGTCTCTCGTCCATCCCGCTCTTCGTTACCAGGTCAATCAGAGGGAGTATGAGTCGAATGTTGAGCGAACTTTGAGGCTCTCTTGACGAATGTATCGACAAGGTCAAGAACCCTGTTCTTGAAATGCGTTGCTTCTCGTTGAGCATCCACACCTGCGCGGACTTTAGAATAATGGATGTTCAGTGAACGTTACCACCCACCTTTCTTAGATCTCTGCTCGTCCTTCCGGGATTGGAAGATCTCAGCAAGGTGCGCATCTATTGCCATCATCTGTTCGTCGTCCATGAGTTCTTCAGATTCTTCATCTGACTCATCGCCCTCGACGTTGTCCATGCCCCCAGCCTTGAGCAAGTCACCAAGTTTCTTCCGCACCTCCTGAGCATCTTCACCGTCACACTCTTCAGACAGATCTTCGTCATCGTCCGACGCTTCCGAAGAGCTCTCGTCCTCTTCCTCGCTGCTGGCATCCATCTCTTCCGACTGGGCCTCGACCAGCTCAGCCGGTCCCCGTCGTTCAAGTTGCTGAGCAGTAAAATCTTGTTGTCGGAACCGTACAAGACAAGACGTGATAATAAATTGCTCACTGTAAGAATGAGATCTATTGTGCTCTCCTGAACCGCACCAGTGACATGAGAGAAAGCCTCGTTGGCCACTGAGCGCGTGTATGCACTAGCATGTTCCAGGTATCCAATGAGCAGGTCCACCAGAATATCAATCGGCTCTGACTCGTCATCCGCCGGTAATGCGTTTTGTTGGCTCTTCTTCTTGGATGATTTTTTACTTGCGAACATTCGCGATGCTGCGCCAACGCAGGCCTAGAAAATCATGACAACTTTAGGGTAACGCATGTGGTAACGTAGACAACGAATTCACCTCAAGGTTCTCAACGCTGCCTTCTTCTCCACAACGACATTGGAGGACGAGTGAGGAGATGACAAGTTCGAAACCTCTCGCAACATCCTTCTTCTCGGCGGACACCTTGCAAACAGTCAGCTGAACACCCATCGAGAATATACCTGCAAAATCAGCTTCACCTTGCCCAGCTTCTCGTGGATCTTCTTGACCCTGTCCAACAGCGCTTGCGTCTCCTCATCGACAGGCACTAGTGGACTAACATGTTTGGTATCTTTGTCCAATCGCGCTAGCGTCGTGAGCACTTTCGATATCCAGAATTCGCCATCAGTTGCAACCGCCGTCCCTTTGTGTGTCTTATCACCTGGGCGAGTCGTCGGGTTAACGGAAGTTCCGAAGGTGAAAATTGGTCATACCCTTCTTTACGACTGTGGTTTGGCTTGTGAGGTCTGCGAGGCTACTGAGTAACCTTGTACGACAGTGGGCTTGGAACTGTTCGGTGAAAGGTGGAGACGGAAGTGCACGAAGCTGGGGTTGAGGATGAGAACCACCGCACGTCCGAATTACACGCATACGAACCGCATGTATCGAGCTAGACCCGGACTTCTTGCGAATTGAATAGAGTCCGTTCACAGCGTACCAGTCTAGAACAACTTGGATCCATTCATCACTCTTCGGTACGGACCCGTTACGAATCAGTGCTGCGAATTGATCTGCGATCCACGTTCGCCGAGAATTCAGCACCGTAACATCCCTCAGATGATCATGAGTATTCATCATAACTGAAACACATGAAAAAAGGAAACATACTCATCAGCGTCTTTCGAGTTGACTTGGTCTAGCAAAGAAAGGATGTAGTTTTTGATTCCCTCGCTGTCCATGACCGACAGAATGGACTCTACTGTCTTGGTCCGCGTCAATTTATCAAACTCTTGGCTGCCATTGATGCCTGTGAGTTGCAGGATCAAGGGTAATCCCAATGTAGGATTTTCTTGGACGAACGACTGAATGTGTTTTGCCTGCGAAAGTTCACAACGGTATAGGGCATCAGAGGTAACCACGACGATTCCAAGCGACGCACCACGTCGAGCGAGATTTTATGCAGATAGCGGTCGCTTTTAGATAAGTGGTTTATCCATGACCGCATAAGATTTTTAGTGAAGAGCATAGGCAGCTGGTCGGTGCTGACACCGGTCAACGCCTTTTTGAAGACTTGAAAACCCCAGTACTTCCGCTCGGCTGACGACGTGGAGGAGAATAGGGACTCTAATATGCGTGTCAGATAACAACAACGGTGAAAGGTGCATTGATCACCATCGACGACTATACGGAAGAATTCTCCGAAAGATCCTGCTTGTGAGGGTTGTTTTGAATCCGAGGCTGGAAGGAGACGGTCAAACAGCATATCCCAGACAAAGTGGATTTGGGGCTTCCATGATCCTGACCCAGGATTCGAGGCCTCTTCTTCATTTAAAGCAGACTCCTATAATGATATCGACATCATGAGTTTCGAGAGCGCAAGAATCATGGATCGATGCCTACTTTCAGAACCCGCCCTAACGAAGAGAGATTCCCGACAGATAGGATGTTAGGGCCCTTGAACACGGGTGCCAGCGTGCTATCCCAATCGTGGTTTGGTAAGAGTGGTTGCAGCTTCAGTGTCATTGCAACCTTTTCCGGAGACCAAAACGATTCCTTTTCTTTCGAAAAGAGATAATCGACGGTTGTATCCAGTGCCTTCACTTTCCAAGGTACGGACGACTCTTGCACTGCATCGATGGCCAACCCAACCGTCCACCACGCGCTCTCTCTCAACCACGACTTCGCCTCCCCAATTTCGATCAACTTTTTCAATACCTCTTCGTAGCTCTCTACGCTCGACACCTGAGTATTGGACGAGCCTGAACTGGGAAGAGGCGTCTGACGAACGAGGAGGCCCGAGCGAATGACGGCTGTGAGTCCAAATAAACGGGCAAAGTGAATGTCGCGTTCTTCTTGACCCGACATCGAGCCTTGCTTTTTCGTCGAATCACTTATCAGAGAGACGATTTGTGTACATGTAACGGTGTTTATTTTCGAGAAAAGCTGTAGTACGGGGGTTATGTACCAGACCCCCTCATATAGACGGATGGGGGACACGTACCTCTGTCAATGGCACGCTGAAGCCCAATCTGCTGCTTTCTCTTGGGCTGGCAAGACCTCGTACAAGCCTGCGTATCGAATAGGACACATCTGGGGAGTTGAGTAGGTCGAGTGCATCAACGCCGCCGCCCTCGATGTCTGAATGGGCGCATGACGACCGTTGGTGGGTGTCAGAGCCAGTAACAAGCGAGTATGGTTCAGTCTGGCTCGACGGCTATGCCTTGTAACTTTAGACAGACGTCGTTCCCTCGTGCGCACGTGACGAACTGTGCGCTTCTTGGATTGATTCGCCAACGACGAGAAACGCCCTGCCCGTTTCCTAACCGGGCGTCAACCAAGTTTTGGTATATACCCTAGACGAAAGTGGGCCAGGCATTTGTCTCTACTCAGGTCGGCGGCTCGTCTTCCCTCAAACGTTCGCATCCTCAGACCACTGCCTAATATCGAGCGGGGTAACGCTGTGCACGTGAAACCTGCGTCATTGGATAACAGATCTGCACAATCAGTCGAGTGCGACATCCGACTCCATGTTTACGCCGAGCTTCGCCGTCATCCAGAGATCGGGGCAGTCCAGAGAAATCGGATGGTCCGTTTGAGTGGGCTTATCTGGTTTGCAGGTTTACCAAGCCTAGTCTGCCAGGTCGAACGGTCGTGGACCTCTACAATGAGGCCATGTTGCCTGATTCCGCCGCTGGGGAAACTTTTTGGACGTCATGTACTGAACAATCTTGTGGGACAGAATGCCGCAGGACGAGGCCACGTTCGCACGACTCTGATGCAACAAATCATGCCGACGTCTGAACCTCTGCAATTGGATACCTTAAATGAGATACGAGGAAGACCGTTTCGATGTAATTGAGTGGGACAGGGCTGCTGACCGCCGTTGTTGTTGTCGGTGACGTTCTTCTCTAGAAAAAGCTCTCAAGGTTGCAGACCTTAAGGAAATACTCGTCAAGGCATCTGCACTTCGAATAACTCTATTTGCCCTCCACGCCGACTCTCAAAACCTGTACCACCGGTTTCTAAATACGATGACCTTGTGTGTTCCTCCCACTGTTTCCAGTCTACCTTGGCTGCCCGGGCCCTACAGCTTGCACACCCAGAAGCGTATGTCTTTAGTGTGTTCTTCGCGTTCTCTTATCTGAACACGCGCAGCCTCAATTGGTCTACCGTGGGTGGCGGTGATGTGCCGCCCGTGACCGTGTCCCCTGCCAAAGACCCAGTGCCACCACAACAACCTGCACCCACGATGCCGGTGCGCGCCCTTCTTTCTATGCATTTCCAGTGAAACGATAACGGTACCTTACGCGCTCAGACCCAAGGGAATGGTGTGACACGATCGAATGCACCCGTCGTTCCTGTAAATTCTACGAAAACGTTCCCACTTCCTACCAGTACCACGAAGGCAAACAATTCCGCCGTTGTAGATGAGGAACTCGCGAAGCGCGAGGCACGCGGGGAACGCTTCGGAATCCCCCTGGCGGAACCCAAACAGCCTCCTCAACGTCAGGCAAAGAAAGTTTCTCAGACGAAGCAGTCGGGCCCAGTGTCAGGTGTGAGTTGGTCTGGCTTCATGCGCTTCCACGTCTCTGATGCTCTCATAGGGTCTGGAGAAGCCGAAGAATCCAGCTGAACGATCCCGTTCAACTAAAGTCAAGTCAGGCTCGAAGAGGACTGCTGCAGAGGAGGGTTGATGGGAAGAACTCGAGCAGCGGCGGAAACGCGCTGAGCGTTTCGGAACTGCAAGTTGTCCACCACTTACGAGCGTTTGAACATTTAACGAGACGGTACCCTCAGAGAGAGAGCTTGACCTCTCACTGGTGGTGGAGCTCCTTCCGTTGATTCGTACAGACTGTCAACGCTGCCTTCTGTAATTTACCTTGCAACTTTTATTGCGTTACTAGTCCCTCTGTGCATGGATGGCTTCTGGTTCATTAATGATTCAATGTGGGTGACGCGATGCGGCGTGGAACCCCAACGCTCGGGACCCAGCTTCAGGCGTCTGCAGGCCTCGTTATCATGAGCAGCGGTTTGTCGAACCTTTGTCCTGACCTTTGGGAGCCAATCTGATTGGGCCTGTTGTTTTTTTTCGCAGTGTTCGAGTACCATTCTCTGAAGAGCGTGATATGTACTTGATGAAATATCTTGCCAAGTATTGCCCGAGTAAGCAAGGTTGTGCGGGGAACAACGTGTATAAAGGGCTTGAGGAAAATATACGTACGTTCACCGAGTTTTTCCAGTATTTACCTTCATCACGCAGATATGTGACTTACGATGAGCATGGCAGGCTGAAGGACACTGACCATGGGCTAGACATCATACATGGCAGTCGTGACGGGATCGATATAAGAAGAATGCGAGGTACTTTGATCCAAAGATATTGAGGTATCAACAGAGATGCGGGACCCCTTCCACCGATTCTGACGACGGACGTCCCGGAACAAAGCGAGTAAAGCCACTTCAAGTTTTCAACACCTCGCGAGCCTCAGAATATCGCCATACCCGAGTGGTTTGAGATATATCTCCCGACATGCAACAGACCCCGGCCAAACGACCAAGGGTAGTTAAAGCCAATAGCAGCACAAAGGCTACACAGACTAGTGAACCTCACCCCGTATCTCCAAGATTGATCCACCAACGACGAGCCGTCTCACCACCGCCCTACTACACGTCCCCTTCGTCAGCTCCGCCTCCGTTCCCAACTGGGGCGAGCAGGTAGAACTGCATCTACAGTCTGCCTCCGAATGTGCTCCAGATCCTCTACATGACATTCTCACAGACACCCAACCTCGAGAGACAGCGGAAGACAATGTACTGGCTCGTTTATCACCTCAGACTCGTCAACCATGCATTCTTCATCGGTATGATGTCGTTTTACCTAATCACACTTGATTTCCTGATGCAAATAACAGCGTGCATGCATATCCTCAGATCCACCTACCTTCCAGCCTACTCTTCTCTCATTCGCCCTCCTTACTCCTCGGATCCATTCCAATGTCACCCGAGACTTCCTTTGTCCTACTCGACTCAACACCGTCCAACGCGAGGCACGCGTGCTGGATGTCTTCATCGCTATCGAGACCAGGGAAGATCTCTTTACGCACGCATCCGAGCTCCATCTCGGTAGATGCAAACTCTTCAAGGATTTATTCGACCTCATGCAACCTCGCAGCCATATCGAGAACCTCGTCCGCCACTATGGCATGGGCGAAGGCCTCGTACATATCACTTCCACCAGTGCAATCGGTTCGTCCACCATCACGTCCCTCGACAGCATGGCCAGCAGATCTAGCAGGTCGTAGAATCAGACTTACATCACGTTTGATGCCATCTTCGTCGCCGCATCTAACAACCCACTGTGTCCCGACTTGGACGCTGATATTTAATCCCTCTGTATCTTCTACTCCGCTATTTTGGTGATAACGTTTTTGCATTCCCTCCATTCCTATATATTCGATGTGCCCTTGCTGCCGACTCAACCATACCTAATACCCCTGCAACGTGACAGTTCTTAATGAATCTCTAATGCTATGCCTTACCTCTCGGTATAACTGGAAACAAGGCGCACGTGATTGTCGTCGACAAAAGCTTATCGTCGTTGTGCTATTATGGAATTGTCATTTCTCATATTTTCTGTTCCCCAACACACGACCCTGTGTATGTCCTCACGGGTTAAGGAAATCAGAACCGCACCGTTGTTTCTGTACTTAAATGCATACATTCGCTAATGATAAACGGGTTTATGCGCTTCGACAATTCTCCTGGACAAGTCACCGGAAACCGGTGGCCCAAAGGCGATCGTGAGCGCGCTGAGTGCTATTGAGAACTGCCAGTGCTTTCTGCAGCGCGCATAAACTTGGCAGAATTTTAGAAGGTGTGAACCATGGGCCGTCCTCAAAACACACTTATTTCACCAAACGACCCACATAGTTGGTCATCTTCGGCTGCCCACGTGCGTCTTCATAATCGTGCGTTTCAGTCCATCGAGCGATTTGCGGTCATCGATCGTTCAAAGAATATGCGTTAGGAAATTTTATTGTCCCTACTTGTGTCAATCATATTGCTTCATCGTGGTGTTTAGATGACTTACCGTTGGACAATATCACCGACTTTCAAAGCATGATAGGCCGTGCGGATCAGCAGCACCATTCTTACAATCCCCAGGGGGGAGGGGGAGGGGCGAACTTCAAACCCTGCATTGTTTAGAGCAGCTTGTGTTCGCATAACACGACTAGGGGCAATCCTCGCTGATCCAAGTGAATGGTTTGCGATTGGGGCTGGAAATTTTATCGCTGCGGGTCTAAGAGCCGAAAATACGATCGACATCGGAAGGTTGGTGGAGGAAAGAGATTCCAATCAAGTCGGTAGGTATTCGTTTACTACGTACGTTGGCCAGGTAGGACGAAAACCGAGTGTTTCATCTGCCTCGTACTATCTTCTGTATGTCAAGCAGTCCATGATTCAGTTAGACTGGAACCTGTAGACATCTGCCCTACAAGCTGTAGATCATAAGTTAGTGTGTCGATACACCAAACCGACGTCTCCTGCACTTACGGGACACATAATAGTATGACATAGTTCTTCGGATTGAACTAGGACGTGCCTCCACAGTCCACAGGCACCACCATTGGAGCGCGTTATGTCTGTACAGGACACCTGTTTGCGTATCACCAGGTCCAAAGATGACGCGTACGAGGACGGGAACGGTAGTGATACAGCCGGTGGAAGGTCTGCCCGACGAAGAAATGTCCACCAAAAGGTGGCAAACCGCTCGCCACTGTGTGCGAAGTATGTAGCTATTCAAACCTTCAGCCCAGCAATAAAGTATACCTCTTCCTAGCTGTCGGACGTCCGCTGCCAAACCATACCCCCTGAATCTTGACCCGTCCCAACAACGTGATGAACTGCATTGCAGCATCTGGCAAGGCATATCAGCAACGACGAGTGGGAATGGGGACAATAAAACCGGCGCAGATGCCCAGCAGAAAACACAGGGATGTGCACTGCAGTGCTGGTCCATGCGTCAACGGCAACGTGTTCATGATGGCGTGTAATTTCGAACACCACTTCCTCGTTTGCACCCCCAACTTCAAACCAAAGTTCAAACCTGTTGTTTACCAATCTCTCAATGGCTAGAACACAGTCAGGGAAACGTCGTCTTTTGGGACTGGTGAAGCCGTCTAACTCAACGCGCGGCCTTGCTTCGGTGGGTAACCATTCCCTTTGCCGAGATGTACTTGATCGATATGCAAAAAAAAAAGTCGCCAGGAACGTCTGAGGCTCGCGCAGGGCATGTCGCTGGCATGTCCGATACAACGAGCATGGATTCTCAGAGCAAGTTGGCCAGAATGAAGCACTTCTTCAAACGATCGAACCCGAGTCCTTCGGCCAATACCACGACGAAAATCGGTGACATATCGACAAGTCGGGAACCTCTGGAGCATCAGGAACAGGCTCAGTCATCTCCAGATCACAATGTATGTGATCTACCCAATTAAATAAAAATCACGATGATGGATAATCCATTGAACAGGTTGTCGAAGTATGTACAAGTGGCGGGGCGCATGAGCAAGAAAAGCCACTCCTCGCAGTTTCAACCAAGGTGGTATGTGATATGTGTTGTCCAGCTACCCGAAGATTGCGTGATTCCTTTGAACAGGCCGAAAAGTCAATCGCTAAACCAGACCCAGACCCTACACTAGCATCGGCTGGTCAGGATGTCGATGTCGCAGCAAAGGAATTCGGTAGCATTCATGCCGTCCTGCGTGTTGCACAAGGTGCTGTAGATGCCGTTGATATCGCCAATACTACATCCTCCGGGATTCAAAATTTGAGTGATACGTATCTCAAACCTTTCAAAGTTTTCAATCAAGTGGTTTCCACCCTTTCTAATGTAAGTTTTTCATGTTTTGTATCCGTACAATGATTGCATGCGTGCACCAGATCCACCCCTACGCACAGGCTGCGCTAGGCATCTTAACCGCTGCTTCTCAGGTTTGTTTCTGCTTACTACACTAAGTTCTTATCTCATGGGGTCGGCCATAGTTGGTCATCAATCAAGCGAATATAGACAATGCGGTATCCGCTCTCCTTGATAAGGTGCAATGCACATACGAATTTCTTGCGGAAGATGAACGCATGAACAATATTGACGACACCAGAGATGCCCTTGCAAAGATCGCACGAGCGATAAGCGAGTCTGCACACTTCATCAAAAACTACTCCGCAACGAGAAGCTTCTGTAGGTCATGTATGCCCTAAGCTTGGCTGCCATATCTTTAACACGATATACTCGCAGGGAAACGGATAGGAAAGAATGTTTTCACCGAGACGCAGACCGTCGTCGATACCTACGTGAAGACCCTAGACGGCTTGATGCAACAATACCGTGATCGTGCTGTTCGGGACATTCATGTTAACATATACGGCATAACTGAAGATCTGAATCTCGAGGGCATGGCCTACGCAGATGGCGCGGGCGTCAACCTGACGAGGAAATGCCTCGAAGGCACGAGGACGGAGATTTTGCGTGAGATCATGAACTGGATTCACGATCCTGACGTCGACGCTCCGCGTATCCTGTGGCTTCACGGCCAGGCCGGAAGGGGAAAATCGGCCATTGCCCATACAATTGCGTCGTGGGTCGAGGACGTGGGAGGCCTTGGGTCTTGCTTTTGCTTTGCTCGTGACCGGCGGACAGAACATCGCGAGGAGAAGATTCTGACGACAATCGCTTGTGATCTGGCTGACCGAGATCCAGCCTTTCGGCGTGCACTATCGGACATCGTCGCACACAAGCGCTCGCTGAAAACTACCCCTGACGTGACGCAACAGTGGCAGCGACTCATTTTAGAGCCGTTGTCCAAGGTCGACGGCATGATCGTTGGGAACGTGGTGGTGGTGATAGATGCCCTGGATGAAAGTGGGCCGCACACCTCAAGGGAGCACATCCTATCTCTACTCACATCGGCGGAAGCCGCTCACCTTCCCTCAAACTTTCGCATCCTTCTGACTTCCAGACCACTGCCTGACATCAAACGTTTCCTGAGTAACGCTGCGCACGTGAAGCCCGTCTCATTGGATAACATATCTGCGCAATCTGCTGAGTGTGACATCCGACTTTATGTTACAAACGAGCTTCGCCATCATCCAGAGATGGGAACTGCAGAAGTCCAGAGCATTGCTGGGAAATCGGACGGTCCATTTGAGTGGGCTCGTCTAGCCTGCGAGTTCATCAAACCCAATAGACCAGGTCGGACGATAATGGAGCGCTACAACGAGGTCATGTCACCTAATTCCGCTGCTGGGGGAACCTTGTTGGATGCCATGTACAAAACAATCTTGCAGGACACCATGCCCGGGCCTCAGGATGAGGCTACGCTCACACGATTTTACTCCGTGATGCAACAAATCATGTCGACGTCTGAACCTCTGCAGTTGGATACCCTAAATGAGATGCGAAGTCACTTTCCCTCAGAGGCAGACCATTTCGATATCATTGTCATCCTAGAATTCATGGCACCACTATTCAGTGGGATTGCGGACAGGTGCTCCGTCGTCCGACCTCTGCATGCATCCTTCTATGACTTCCTCACTGATGAGAAACGGAGCGGGGTGTACTCCATTGGAAAGTCTAGCATGCACAGGCTCCTTGCCTACTCATCATTGCACACTCTTTGCAGTGACCTCAAATTCAACATCTGTAGATTGGAGAGTTCCTATTGCAGCAACTCTGAGGTTGTTGATTTACAGGAGAGAGTCGACAAAAACATCTTACCCAATCTGTCTTACTCGTGTCAATACTGGGCCTATCATCTGCGAAGAACTGAGTTTGACTTAATGCTTGCAACACTGGTGGAGGGTATCATCGGATGCGAAAAGCTTCTCTTCTGGTTTGAGACACTGAGCCTTCTCGGTGGACTCGGACATGCTACAAGTTCTCTGTCCTCCACTATAAAATGGCTACAGGTGGGTGAACACACTGATGGTTTATCTTGTCTAATATGAAGTCCAAGGACCAGACTGGCTTTGAGAATACCTTGGCATTTGCACAAGATGGGATTAAATTTCTGGAGAACTTCGGTAGCATAATCTCACACAGCACACCACACCTTTACATTTCTGCACTGGCATTTACACCAAGAAATACAGTGCTTGCAAGAATACTTATGCCAAAGTTCCATTGCGTTGGTGGAGTTTCTGTGGGAGGGCTTATGGAATGGCCTGCTGTGCAGCTTGTGTTGCAGGGGCATACTAGTGAGGTCTGGTCAGTTGGATTCTCCCCTGATGGCAAGAGGATAGTGTCAGGGTCCTGGGACAACACAGTGAGGATCTGGGATGCTGAGAGAGGGGTGCAGATAGGAGGTCAACTTGAGGGGCACACTTCTGGGGTCTCATCAGTTGGATTCTCCCCTGATGGCAAGAGGATAGTGTCAGGGTCCTCTGACAAGACAGTGAGGATCTGGGATGCTGAGAGAGGGGTGCAAATAGGAGGTCAACTTGAGGGGCACACTTTTCGGGTCTCGTCAGTTGGATTCTCCCCTGATGGCAAGAGGATAGTGTCAGGGTCCCCTGACACGACAGTGAGGATCTGGGATGCTGAGAGAGGGGTGCAGATAGGAGGTCAACTTGAGGGGCACACTGATGGGGTCTCGTCAGTTGGATTCTCCCCTGATGGCAAGAGGATAGTGTCAGGGTCCTCTGACAAGACAGTGAGGATCTGGGATGCTGAGAGAGGGGTGCAGATAGGAGGTCAACTTGAGGGGCACACTGATGGGGTCTCATCAGTTGGATTCTCCCCTGATGGCAAGAGGATAGTGTCAGGGTCCTGGGACAACACAGTGAGGATCTGGGATGCTGAGAGAGGGGTGCAGATAGGAGGTCAACTTGAGGGGCACACTGATGGGGTCTCGTCAGTTGGATTCTCCCCTGATGGCAAGAGGATAGTGTCAGGGTCCTCTGACAAGACAGTGAGGATCTGGGATGCTGAGAGAGGGGTGCAGATAGGAGGTCAACTTGAGGGGCACACTTTTTGGGTCTCATCAGTTGGATTCTCCCCTGATGGCAAGAGGATAGTGTCAGGGTCCTCTGACAAGACAGTGAGGATCTGGGATGCTGAGAGAGGGGTGCAGATAGGAGGTCAACTTGAGGGGCACACTTCTGGGGTCTGGTCAGTTGGATTCTCCCCTGATGGCAAGAGGATAGTGTCAGGGTCCTCTGACAAGACAGTGAGGATCTGGGATGCTGAGAGAGGGGTGCAGATAGGAGGTCAACTTGGGGGGCACACTTTTGGGGTCTCATCAGTTGGATTCTCCCCTGATGGCAAGAGGATAGTGTCAGGGTCCTCTGACAAGACAGTGAGGATCTGGGATGCTGAGAGAGGGGTGCAGATAGGAGGTCAACTTGAGAGGCACACTGATGGGGTCTCATCAGTTGGATTCTCCCCTGATGGCAAGAGGATAGTGTCAGGGTCCAGGGACAAGACAGTGAGGATCTGGGATGCTGAGAGAGGGGTGCAGATAGGAGGTCAACTTGAGGGGCACACTGATGGGGTCTTGTCAGTTGGATTCTCCCCTGATGGCAAGAGGATAGTGTCAGGGTCCTGGGACAACACAGTGAGGATCTGGGATGCTGAGAGAGGGGTGCAGATAGGAGGTCAACTTGAGGGGCACACTTCTGGGGTCTCATCAGTTGGGTTCTCCCCTGATGACAAGAGGATAGTGTCAGGCTCCTGGGACAAGACAGTGAGGATCTGGGATGCTGAGAGAGGGGTGCAGATAGGAGGTCAACTTGAGGGGCACACTTTTGGGGTCTCATCAGTTGGATTCTCCCCTGATGACAAGAGGATAGTGTCAGGGTCCTGGGACAAGACAGTGAGGATCTGGGATGCTGAGAGAGGGGTGCAGATAGGAGGTCAACTTGAGGGGCACACTGATTGGGTCTTGTCAGTTGGGTTCTCCCCTGATGGCAAGAGGATAGTGTCAGGGTCCTGGGACAAGACAGTGAGGATCTGGGATGCTGAGAGAGGGGTGCAGATGGGTGAGTCTTGTCCACCTGTCATGTTTTCTAAATTCACTGAACTAATCTGGATTTATCAAAGCCTCTTCAGTCTGCTTTTCATCAGTCCCTTCACAGGCACTGCATGACAGTCAACAACTCCTTGATGGCATCCAGCAGGATGGTGTGAATGTGTGGCATCAACCTGTCAAGCTTTTTAATGATGGCTGGATCAGAGGTCCAAAGGGGAGGTTGTTACTCTGGATACCTCCAACATTCTGGCAGCCATTCTATTCTATATGGACCACAATGGTCATTCCCAAAGGTAGTTGTGTGGAGCTGGATATGGCCCAGATGGTTCATGGGAACCAGTGGCATGAATGTTTTAAGCCAGTTGATTAGTTTCAGTGTGACCTTCATAAATTTGTATTACACAATGAATTCAGAATGCTGAGAGACTTGAAATTATAAATAGTGGCACTCAAGGTGGCTTTAGAAGCACTCTGGAACTCCAATGTGAGGGCTCTGCCACTACAAATTTTCAACTCTGACAAGCCAAATTCTATGGCACTCTGGCTTGACTCGCAAGTGATGCTACTGACTTAACTTGGAAAATTACATTTGATAGTGTGTCAAACTAGCTGTATTATATACATGGCCACGTAGGCTGCTCCCCACAAGCTACGAGATGCCCTGAAAATCTGTCTGTAAAGACCTCCTTAAGCAACTTGATGACACAAGCCTTCAAGTAGCAATAGCAAGGCTCAAAAATGCATGACATGGAGCTGACAGTAGCAGAAGCTCACTGTCATCATCATCCTCCCTTGATTCAGCCTGTAGCCTGAGTCCCATCTTCATCACTCCAGTGCTGCAGCATTTCATCATCAAAGTCAGCTTCACCATGTTCTTCATCCATGCCTGGAGATGCCATCTCCTCCTCAATTTCACCTTCCTCAGGTTCCCCTCCCTGATCATCAACCATTCCCCCCCTGGAACAATGCCCCCACTGCCAACAGATGTATCTACCCTTGAACTTGAAATGTTCTTCATACCAGCTGTCTTGTTTTGAATAATTGCTAAAAAACCCTCTGGATGGTTTTTATTTGGCTCAGAGTTGATGGGCTCAGGATCGAATGATGGGTTTCCTTGCCAAATAGAGTGCAGGTCATCATACCAAGGAAAATTGCTGAGGACAGCCTCTGTGTGCATACATAAGCTCCCATGTTATTATATATCCAACACATAACATATGGTGAAGATTGGCAAACTTCAGATGGCCAGGTATGATCCCTTCCCCAGATTGTTTGAACCGTGCATGACACTTTCAATAAGTTGCTTTCAGCCTAGATAACTGTTAGTAAATTTGAGCTGAATGAAAAGATGAGCACCCACATATTGAGGCAGTTGCCTACACTAACTTGGAACTTGGTAGCACTTGTAGAATACATATCCTTGTAGACAGGATCTTCCCCAAACACAACCTCAGCAATAATCAATTGAACCTCCTTCTTGTTGTGGCCCATTGGCCTCTCCATGGGCAATGGTGGTAAGTCACCCAAGTTCTTGTCACTGAAAAGAATTCTGCAGTTGGCAGGGTGGGTAAGAAGCCACTGAACAAGCTTCTCAGTATGAGGAATATCCCAGTTGATGTTCTTTGGCTGCTCCATAGAAGAATCCCCAAGAGAGGTCACCTGCTGCTTATTGGACACTGCTGGGCCCTTCCCTTTACTCCCACTCCTCACAGGCTTCATGGCAGGTACTTGTGGTTGTGATGCACCAGTTGTTGCACTGGAAGAAAGCTGTTGTTGTCCTCAATGGGGTTGGCCACTGGATGAAGCCATAGGTCATACTAAGAATGCCTGCAGGTGAGCAGACTGTCGAGGGCATTGTGGGCAACTCTTCTTGTGAGAGTGTGAAGGGAAAAGGGGGGAAAGCTGTAGGTTAGACCTAGGCTCATCCCAAGGGGTGCTGTGCTGGAAGGAGAGGGGGAAAGGAACCTAGAAGGCAAAGAAGGAATTTTCCTGGTGTTCAGCAGAGCATAGTGGCAGAAAACTTGAAGGTCCACCTTAGACAGTTGCAGGATGACTTCTGGGGAACTGGAGATACTTCTCAGAGGCAAAAAACCCGAAGGGCAGCAATTAAGGAATCTTGAACTCATAGGAAGATGCTGTAGACTTTGTAGTGGGCTTATAGTAGATGAAGTGGCATTTCTAGGGCAGGAGCACTCGAGTAGGATGGATAGATGACAAGACAGGCTCTGGGGGACTCTGGGGACTCGAAAATACTCTGAAAAATGACTCTTGGGACTCAGGAAGACTCTTAGACATGCAGATGTTGATGCCAAAAGGTGGGTGATTATTTTTCTAAGTACAGCAGAGTTTTTGTAGTGTAAGGACAGTGGTTTCTAAGGTAAAATCAGAATAAACTGGATCTGTCATATGTCAAAAGTAATAAGAGAAAAGATAAAGGCCAATGTTTTGACAGTCACATGCACTGCAGCAAAGCTGTCGAAGATGAAACAAACAAGGTCCAGGAAACAAAGGTATGTAAGTAAAGAAGAAAGGGTATGGCTACATACTCAGGTTGAAAGGAAGTGCAGTGGTGGCTGGTGGCAATTTCATTAACTAATCCTGGATGCAGAGGGCAGCATTACTAAGGTGGAGGCAGCTTTGGCACTTGTAGAGTAGATATAGGTGCTGAGGAGATAAGATGACTCGTGACAGGTCTATTATGGAATCTAGTGAGTCAGTGGCGATTTTGCTGGTGGGAACAGGGGTACATGACGTGTGGGGAAGGTGTGACATGTGTGACGATAGAGCAAGTGGCAATGTCGTTAGCCAAGAAGATGCCATGATCACAGAGGAATGCATGAGCGAGTGACTGTTGACAGTGAGAAAGGCCACTAAGGGCGCTCTGTAGCCTCAGGGAGTATAGGCTCCCTACAGCGTGGTTGGATGGGAGCCATAATTTTCAAACTCTGCTATGGCAGTGCCCTAGACTTGCCAGTTCCAGGGCACTTCCAGAGCACTTCCAAAGCCACCTTGAGCACCACTAATATCTGATGATCTACTCAGTCCATACTAACCAGGGGCAATCCAAGTCCCTACCATCCAGATTAATTTCTTGCATTCCCCATTTCCCTTCATCAACAAAAATGGTTGTGGCTGTGCAGCCACTACAGTGTGCCACACATGATGGGTGGGTCCCCCATTGTACAGTGACTCCCAACCCATTGATGACTACATTTGAGACCAAAATATACATATATCTGTCTAGACATATGAATCATAAACATGGGGTTTCATACATTAGAAAGCCATAGACACAGTGATATATGCCATCATAGTGGAATGGCTTGTCTCAGAGGGAAAATGTTGGGTGTCCCAGGTTTGGGACTGTCAGTACATTAGGAAAGCTAGAAGCAGTCTAATTCATCTGTGTTTGTCTGCAGCAGACTCACCCATTGAAAAAGCAGCTGAATTTGTAGTTATCTTGCCAAATCATGCCAAGGTCAGGCTCAAACCCTTCCAGACTGGAGTGATCAGGACACATTCAGCTTGCAAGCATCATTGTGAAATCACCAGGCATCCAGGTCACTCAAAAACAGGCTCAGATCCAGCAGATATGGGTGGCAAGTGCTTGCATGAATGCAGACAATATCTAATAAGATAAGTTTAAGATTAAGGTTGGGTGGCTCAGACTGAGATCGAAAACCACATGGTTTTTGGTGCGCCCAAAAGGCAATTCTCGTGGCCAGACCCGAGTTGTGATGACCCATAAAGCCAAGGGACTGAGTGGAGGCACACACCTAGAGGAGTTCCCACAGGCAAAGCCTGTTAATATATAAGACGAGCCCTTTGGGCTCGTGGCTGCTTCGCAGCCTGCCAGGACATGCTTCATCCCAGTTTGCTGACACAGGCTGCATCCCAGTTGCCAACACAGGCTGCATCTGAGCTGCTGACCCAGGCCACATCCCAGCTACCAATGTAGGCTGTGTCCCAGCTTGTGATAGCCCAGTATACATAGTACACCCATTATATTCATGGTACATATGTTACATGTAGTTGACCTTAATCTAAGTGTGTATTGCCCACCATCCTTAGACCAGCTGTGGTAAACCCACCATAGGTATGGACCCCTGCCAACCCTTGGGTGAGGTGCCTGGGTGCAAGGTGAGGCCCAGGTTACCCCTGTGAACTACAAAGTATGGCCATTGATCCAGAATATGCCTGGAGAGACCCAACATTGAGTTGAATGCACTCAGGCTGTCATACTTACTTCACCTGTGGAGGGGACATGAGACCTCACTGAAAATTGGAAAGATCAGGTTAGGTTAATGTTGCATGAGCCCCCATCAAGGCAATGAGGATATCCACACACATTGAGATGGATGGGAAATGTCATGAATGTGTTATCAGATTTCTTGTATGTGATGCAACTCACATCTATGGAGGGAAGACACTGTTCTGCATCAGTGGGACATAGATAACAAATAATATTTCCCAGGGCATTTATACAGACAGGAGAAGGTACTGGAAAAACTAATATCTGGCTAGAAATTATGGTATCTCAGCAGTGGAGTACAAAAGTACACCAAAAAAGCGAAAATTTTGGATAAAAACACCATAGAAATGCCTTTAGAATGGTCCAAAGAGCCCAACAGACACACAGGGGAAGGTGTCTCACCAGTGAAGTGGAAAAACCACAGCCAAATAGGCCAAAAAAGCGAAATTTTGGTGTAAAAGCAGGCTTATCTAGGCAGATAAGCATTTTATCATGTTCTTGATCACTCATTGATGCTTACAGAGCACTATTTGCTGTGTATTTATTGTGTAATATACTCTGTATATTGCAAGGAAAACATGTTATTACTACAAACTGAGAATGTGGGAAGAGTTGCTGTGCTGCGACTGAACAGGCAACAGCTGAGTTTGAAAGCCACATGCTTTTTGAGCTTACCCAAAATACCCAAAGTTGCCGAAGCAAGCGCTGGGAAAGACTGAATCATGCCCCTGTGCAACAGCGTTCTCCCTTAATTATATGATGAGCCTTCGGCTCACGGCTGCTTCGCAGCCTGCTGGGACATGCTGCATCTGAGTTGCCGACACAGGCTGCATCCCAGCTGCCAACACAGGCAACATTACAACCCATGGCCAGTTGCCTCCTGCTAACCCCTGCACTGGTGTTATCCCAATCCCAACCCATGGCCAGCAGCCTCCTGCCAACCACACATCTCACATCCCACCCCCAAGTGAAGGCTTCATTCCACCCTGAGCTTCATCCCACCCTGAGCTTCATCCCACCCTGAGCTTCATTCCACCCCAAGCTTCATTCCACCCCAAGCTTCATTCCACCCCAAGCTTCATCCCACCCTGAGCTTCATCCCACCCTGAGCTTCATTCCACCCCCAGTTTCATTCCACCCCAAGCTTCATTCCACCCTGAGCTTCATCCCACCCCAAGCTTCATTCCACCCTGAGCTTCATCCCACCCCAAGCTTCATTCCACCCTGAGCTTCATCCCACCCCGAGCTTCATTCCACCCCAAGCTTCATCCCACCCCAAGCTTCATTCCACCCTGAGCTTCATCCCACCCCGAGCTTCATTCCACCCCGAGCTTCATCCCACCCCGAGCTTCATTCCACCCCGAGCTTCATCCCACCCCAAGCTTCATTCCACCCCGAGCTTCATCCCACCCCAAGCTTCATTCCACCCCGAGCTTCATCCCACCCCAAGCTTCATTCCACCCCAAGCTTCATTCCACCCTGAGCCTCATTCCACCCCAAGCTTCATCCCACCCTGAGCTTCATTCCACCCCAAGCTTCATCCCACCCTGAGCCTCATTCCACCCCAAGCTTCATCCCACCCCAAGCTTCATTCCACCCTGAGCTTCATCCCACCCCAAACAACAGGCTGCATCTCAGCTCTATTGACAGGTTGTATCCCACCCTAAGTGACAGGCTGCATCCTATGGTGTACACCTATGTCTTTCATCAATGTCCAATGTCCAATCTATATTTGTGGTATGCTAAGGTAGTCAATCTCATCTGTGTGTGTACTGTCCATCACCCTTACACAGGCTGGGATAAACCCACCATGGGTATAGACCCATTCATAGATCAGTGCTATATTCATGCTATGTTACATGTATCTGAGTGTGTAACATCAGGCTGGGGTAATCCTACACCCATAGTAACATACAGACACAGGCATCCCAACCCACAGACACAAATCCCCTTGAAAAACTGCCTGAAATTGCAGTCATGATGCAAAGATCAGTGAAAATCCCTCTGAAATGGTGTGATCAGGCCATTCTCAGTTCACATGTACCAGTGGGCAATAGCCAGCTGCCCAGATCACCCCAAAATCAAGCCCAAATCCAACAGGAATGTAATGATCAGCCCTTATCAGTGGTCTCTGTCAGATAAGTTTGCACTTAGTGGGCTTCGACTGAGTCTGAAATGCTGTTGTCCAAAAAGGCATTACATGTGGCAAATGTCAAATAAGCGAAAGGACCGAGAGGAGCGAGCAGAGTGGGATACTCGAAATACCCGTTGAGTATTGGCGATGGAAAATGCCCATGACCCATGTCCATTAAACTTATTGATGAGTCTTTGGCTCGCAGCTGCTTCGCAGCCTGCCAGGACATGCTGCATCTGAGTTGCTGACACAGGCTGCATCCCAGCTGCCAACACAGGCAACATCACAACCCATGGCCAGTTGCCTCCTGCTAACCCCTGCACTGGTGTTATCCCAATCCCAACCCATGGCCAGCAGTCTCCTGCCAACCACACATCTCACATCCCACCCCCAAGTGAAGGCTTCATTCCACCCTGAGCTTCATCCCACCCTGAGCTTCATTCCACCCCAAGCTTCATCCCACCCCAAGCTTCATCCCACCCCAAGCTTCATTCCACCCCAAGCTTCATTCCACCCTGAGCTTCATCCCACCCCGAGCTTCATCCCACCCCAAGCTTCATTCCACCCCAAGCTTCATTCCACCCAAGCTTCATTCCACCCCAAGCTTCATCCCACCCTGAGCTTCATCCCACCCCAAGCTTCATTCCACCCTGAGCTTCATCCCACCCTGAGCTTCATTCCACCCCAAGCTTCATCCCACCCCAAGCTTCATTCCACCCTGAGCTTCATTCCACCATGAGCTTCATTCCACCCCAAGCTTCATCCCACCCCAAGCTTCATTCCACCCTGAGCTTCATCCCACCCTGAGCTTCATTCCACCCCAAGCTTCATCCCACCCCAAGCTTCATTCCACCCCAAGCTTCATCCCACCCCAAGCTTCATTCCACCCTGAGCTTCATTTCACCATGAGCTTCATCCCACCCCAAACAACAGGCTGCATCCTATGGTGTACACCTATGTCTTTCATCAATGTCCAATGTCCAATCTATATTTGTGGTATGCTAAGGTAGTCAATCTCATCTGTGTGTGTACTGTCCATCACCCTTACACAGGCTGGGATAAACCCACCATGGGTATAGACCCCTGCACCCATACAAACCATCCATAAATCAGTGCTATATTCATGCTATGTTACATGCATCTGAGTGTGTACCATCAGGCTGGGGTAATCCTACCACAGGCATGGACCCCTACACCCATAGTAACATACAGACACAGGCATCCCAACCCACAGACACAAATCCCCTTGAAAAGTTGTGTGAAATTGCAGTCTCATGCAAAGATCAGTGAAAATCCCTCCAAAATGTTGTGATCAGGGCATTCTAAGTTCACATGTACCTCTGGGCAACAGCCAGGCATTCAGATCAACTCAAGATCAGGCCCAGAATAAGCGGAAAGGCAATGATCAACCCTTATCAGTGGCCTCTGTCAGGTAAGTTTGCACTTAGTGGGCTTCGACTGAGTCCGAAATGCTGTCGTCCGAAAAAGGTAAAACACGTGGAGTAAGCAAAAGGAGCGAAAGGAGTGAGCAAAGCATGGTACGCAAACTACCCACCGACTATCGGGGATCTCACACCCTCGCCCACTTCCCACGACTCATGTCCGTTAACTTTTTAGATGAGCCTTCGGCTCATGGCTGCTTCGCAGCCTGCTGGGACATGCTTCATCCTAGTTTGCTGACACAGGCTTCATCCCAGTTTGCTGACACAGGCTGCATCACAACCCATGGCCAGCAGCCTCCTGCCAACCACACATCTCATATCCCACCCTGAGCTTCATTCCACCCCAAGCTTCATTCCACCCCAAGCCTCATTCCACCCCAAGCTTCATCCCACCCCAAGCCTCATTCCACCCCGAGCTTCATCCCACCCCAAGCCTCATTCCACCCTGAGCTTCATCCCACCCCAAGCTTCATTCCACCTCAAGCTTCATTCCACCCTGAGCTTCATCCCACCCTGAGCCTCATTCCACCCCGAGCTTCATTCCACCCTGAGCTTCATCCCACCCCAAACAACAGGCTGCATCTCAGCTCTATTGACAGGTTGTATCCCACCCTAAGTGACAGGCTGCATCCTATGGTGTACACCTATGTCTTTCATCAATGTCCAATGTCCAACCTATATTGTGGTATGCTAAGGTAGTCAATCTCATCTGTGTGTGTACTGTCCATCACCCTTGCACAGGCTGGGATAAGCCCACCATGGGTATAGACCCCATTCATAAATCAGTGCTATATTCATGCTATGTTACATGTATCTGAGTGTGTAACATCAGGCTGGGGTAATCCTACCACAGGCATGGACCCCTACACCCATAGTAACATACAGACACAGGCATCCCAACCCACAGATACAAATCCCCTTGAAAAACTGCCTGAAATTGCAGTCATGATGCAAAGATCAGTGAAAATCCCTCTGAAATGGTGTGATCAGGCCATTCTCAGTTCACATGTACCAGTGGGTAATAGCCAGCTGCCCAGATCACCCCAAAGTCAAGCCGAATCCAACAGGAATGTAATGATCAGCCCTTATCAGTGGTCTCTGTCAGATAAGTTTGCACTTAGTGGGCTTCGACTGAGTCTGAAATGCTGTTGTCCAAAAAAGGCATTACATGTGGCAAATGTCAAATAAGCGAAAGGACCGAGAGGAGCGAGCAGAGCAGGATACTCGAAATACCTGTCGAGTATTGGCGATGGAAAATGCCCACAACCCACGTCCGTTAAACTTATTGACGAGCCTTTGGCTTGCGGCTGCTTTGCAGCCTGCTGGGACATGCTGCATCTGAGTTGCTGACACAGGCTGCATCTGAGTTGCCGACACAGGCTGCATCTGAGTTGCCAACACAGGCTGCATCTGAGTTGCCAACACAGGCTGCATCTGAGTTGCCAACACAGGCTGCATCTGAGTTGCCAACACAGGCTGCATCTGAGTTGCCAACACAGGCTGCATCTGAGTTGCTGACACAGGTAACATCACAACCCATGGCCAGTTGCCTCCTGCTAACCCCTTGCCCCTGGTGTTATCCCAATCCCAACCCATGGCCAGCAGCCTTGCTTCATTCCACCCTGAGCTTCATTCTGCCCCAAGCTTCATTCCACCCCATGCTTCATTCCACCCTGAGCTTCATTCCACCCCAAGCTTCATTCCACCCCAAGCTTCATTCCACCCCGAGCTTCATTCCACCCCGAGCTTCATTTCCGCCCCAAGCTTCATTCCACCCCAAAGCTTCATTCCACCCTGAGCTTCATTCCACCCCCAAGCTTCATTCCACCCTGAGCTTCATTCCACCCCAAGCTTCATTCTGCCCCGAGCTTCATCCCACCCTGAGCTTCATTCCACCCCAAGCTTCATCCCACCCCAAGTGACAGGTTGCATCCTATTGTGTACACCCATGTCTTTCATAGATGTCCAATCTATATTTGTGGTATGCTAAGGTAGTCAATCCCATCTGAGTGTGTACTGTCCATCACCCTTATGCAGCCTGGGGTAAACCCACCATGGGTATCATGGGTATAGACCCCTACACCCACACCAGTCATTCATAAATCAGTGCTATATTCATGCTATGTTACATGTATCTGAGTATCATCAGGCTGGGGGTAATCCTACCATGGGCATGGACCCCTACACCCATAGTGACATACAGACACAGGCATCCCAACCCACAGACACAAATCCCCTTGAAAAACTGTGTGAAATTGCAATCATCATGCAAAGATCAGTGAAAATCCCTCTGAAATGGTGTGATCAGGCCATTCTTAGTTCACATGTACCACTGGGCAATAGCCAGGTGCCCAGATCATGCCAAAATCAAGCCCAAATCCAATAGGAATGCCTTGATCAGCCCTTATCAGTGGTCTCTGTCAGATATTAGTGGGCTTCGACTGAGTCTGAAATGCTGTCGTCCGAAAAAGGCAAAACACGTGGAGTAAGCGAAAGGAGCGAAAGGAGCGAGCGAAGTGCGGTATGCGAACTACCCGCCGACTATCGGGGATCTCACACCCTCGCCCGCTTCCCACGACTCACGTCCATTAACTTTTTAGACGAGCCTTCGGCTCGCAGCTGCTTCGCAGCCTGCCGGGACATGCTTCATCCTAGTTTGCCGACACAGGCTTCATCCCAGTTTGCTGACACAGGCTGCATCCCAGCTGCCAACACAGGCTGCATCACAACCCATGGCCAGCAGCCTCCTGCCAACCACACATCTCATATCCCACCCTGAGCTTCATTCCACCCCAAGCTTCATTCCACCCCGAGCATCATTCAACCCCAAGCTTCATTCCACCCCAAGCTTCATTCCACCCCAAGCTTCATTCCACCCCGAGCATCATTCAACCCCAAGCTTCATTTGACCCCAAGCTTCATTCCACCCCAAGCTTCATTTGACCCCAAGCTTCATTCCACCCCAAGCTTCATTCCACCCTGAGCTTCATTCCACCCCAAGCTTCATCCCACCCCAAGCTTCATTCCACCCCAAGCTTCATCCCACCCTGAGCTTCATTTCACCCTGAGCTTCATCCCACCCCAAGCTTCATCCCACCCCGAGCTTCATCCCACCCTGAGCTTCATTCCACCCTGAGCTTCATCCCACCCCGAGCTTCATTCCACCCTGAGCTTCATCCCACCCCGATCTTCATTCCACTCTGAGCTTCATCCCACCCTGAGCTTCATTCCACCCCAAGCTTCATCCCACCCTGAGCTTCATCCCACCCCAAGCTTCATTCCACCCCAAGCTTCATCCCACCCTGAGCTTCATTCCACCCCAAGCTTCATCCCACCCCAAGCTTCATCCCACCCCCAAGCTTCATTCCACCCTGAGCTTCATCCCACCCCAAACAACAGGCTGCGTCTCAGCTCTATTGACAGGTTGTATCCCACCCTAAGTGACAGGCTGCATCCTATGGTGTACACTGATGTCTTTCATCAATGTCCAATGTCCAATCTATATTTGTGGTATGCTAAGGTAGTCAATCTCATCTGTGTGTGTACTGTCCATCACCCTTGCACAGGCTGGAATAAACCCACCATGGGTATAGACCCCATTCATAAATCAGTGCTATATTCATGCTATGTTACATGTATCTGAGTGTGTAACATCAGGCTGGGGTAATCCTACCATGGGCATGGACCCCTACACCCATAGTAACATACAGTCACAGGCACCCCAACCCACAGACACAAATCCTCTTGAAAAACTGTGTGAAATTGCAATCATCATGCAAAGATCAGTCAAAATCCCTCTGAAATGGTGTGATCAGGCCATTCTCAGTTCACATGTACCACTGGGCAACAGCCAGGTGCGCAGATCATGCCAAAATCAAGCCCAAATCCAATAGGAATGCAATGATCAGCCCTTATCAGTGGTCTCTGTCAGATAAGTTTGCACTTAGTGGGCCTCGACTGAGTCTGAAATGCCACATGGTTGTTGTTGTCCAAAAAAGGCAAGGCACGTGGAATAAGCGAAAGGAGCGGTGGGAGTGAGCGAAGCGCGGTACACGAACTACCCATTGAGTATCGGGGATCTCACACCCTCGGGGGACTCCCACGACCCACGTCCGTTAACTTTTTAGACGAGCCTTCGGCTCGCGGCTGCTTCGCAGCCTGCCGGGACATGCTGCATCTGAGTTGCCGACACAGGCTGCATCTGAGTTGCTGACACAGGCTGCATCCCAGCTGCTGACACAGGTAACATCACAACCCATGGCCAGTTGCCTCCTGCTAACCCCTGCACTGGTGTTATCCCAATCCCAACCCATGGCCAGCAGTCTCCTGCCAACCACACATCTCACATCCCACCCCCCAAGTGAAGGCTTCATTCCACCCTGAGCTTCATCCCACCCCAAGCTTCATTCCCACCCCAAGCTTCATCCCACCCTGAGCTTCATTCCACCCCCAAGCTTCATTCCACCCACCCCAAGCTTCATTCCACCCCAAGCTTCATTCCACCCCAAGCTTCATCCCACCCCAAGCTTCATTCCACCCCAAGCTTCATCCCACCCTGAGCTTCATTCCACCCTGAGCTTCATTCCACCCCAAGCTTCATTCCACCCCGAGCTTCATCCCACCCTGAGCTTCATTCCACCCCGAGCTTCATTCCACCCCAAGCTTCATCCCACCCCAAGCTTCATTCCACCCTGAGCTTCATCCCACCCCGAGCTTCATTCCACCCTGAGCTTCATCCCACCCCAAGCTTCATTCCACCCCAAGCTTCATCCCACCCCAAGCTTCATCCCACCCCAAGCTTCATCCCACCCCAAGCTTCATTCCACCCCAAGCTTCATATCCCACCCCAAGCTTCATCCCACCCCAAGCTTCATTCCACCCCAAGCTTCATCCCACCCCAAGCTTCATTCCACCCCAAGCTTCATCCCACCCCAAGCTTCATTCCACCCTGAGCTTCATCCCACCCCAAACAACAGGCTGCATCTCAGCTCTATTGACAGGTTGTATCCCACCCTAAGTGACAGGCTGCATCCTATGGTGTACACCTATGTCTTTCATCAATGTCCAATGTCCAATCTATATTTGTGGTATGCTAAGGTAGTCAATCTCATCTGTGTGTGTACTGTCCATCACCCTTGCACAGGCTGGAATAAACCCACCATGGGTATAGACCCCATTCATAAATCAGTGCTATATTCATGCTATGTTACATGTATCTGAGTGTGTAACATCAGGCTGGGGTAATCCTACCATGGGCATGGACCCCTACACCCATAGTAACATACAGTCACAGGCACCCCAACCCACAGACACAAATCCTCTTGAAAAACTGTCTGAAATTGCAGTCATCATGCAAAGATCAGTGAAAATCCCTCCAAAATGGTGTATGTACCACTGGACAACAGCCAGGCATTCAGATCAACTCAAGGATGAGACCCAGAATAAGCAGAAATGGAATGATCAGCCCTTATCAGTGGTTTCTGTCAGGTGAGTTTGGACTTAGTGGGCTTCGACTGAGTCTGAAATGTTGTTGTCCAAAAAAGGCAAAACACGTGGCAAACGTCAAATAAGCGAAAGGAGCGAGAGGAGCGAGCAGAGCAGGATACGCGAACTACCCGTCGAGTATCGGCGATGGAGAATGCCCACGACCCACGTCCGTTAAACTTATTGACGAGCCTTCGGCTCGCGGCTGCTTCGCAGCCTGCCGGGACATGCTGCATCTGAGTTGCCAACACAGGCTGCATCTGAGTTGCTGACACAGGCTGCATCCCAGCTGCCAACACAGGCAACATCACAACCCATGGCCAGTTGCCTCCTGCTAACCCCTGCACTGGTGTTATCCCAATCCCAACCCATGGCCAGCAGCCTCCTGCCAACCACACATCTCACATCCCACCCTGAGCTTCATTCCACCCCGAGCTTCATCCCACCCCAAGCTTCATTCCCCCCTGAGCTTCATCCCACCCCGAGCTTCATTCCACCCTGAGCTTCATTCCACCCTGAGCTTCATTCCACCCTGAGCTTCATTCCACCCTGAGCTTCATTCCACCCCAAGCTTCATTCCACCCCGAGCTTCATTCCACCCCAAGCTTCATTCCACCCCGAGCTTCATTCCACCCCGAGCTTCATTCCACCCCAAGCTTCATTCCACCCCGAGCTTCATTCCACCCCAAGCTTCATTCCACCCTGAGCTTCATTCCACCCCAAGCTTCATTCCACCCTGAGCTTCATCCCACCCCAAACAACAGGCTGCATCTCAGCTCTATTGACAGGTTGTATCCCACCCTAAGTGACAGGCTGCATCCTATGGTGTACACCTATGTCTTTCATCAATGTCCAATGTCCAATCTATATTTGTGGTATGCTAAGGTAGTCAATCTCATCTGTGTGTGTACTGTCCATCACCCTTGCACAGGCTGGAATAAACCCACCATGGGTATAGACCCCATTCATAAATCAGTGCTATATTCATGCTATGTTCCATGTATCTGAGTGTGTAACATCAGGCTGGGGTAATCCTACCATGGGCATGGACCCCTACACCCATAGTAACATACAGTCACAGGCACCCCAACCCACAGACACAAATCCTCTTGAAAAACTGTCTGAAATTGCAGTCATCATGCAAAGATCAGTGAAAATCCCTCCAAAATGGTGTGATCAGGGCATTCTCAGTTCACATGTACCACTGGGCAACAGCCAGGCATTCAAATCAACTCAAGATCAGGCCCAGAATAAGCAGAAATGCAGTGATCTGTCCTTATCAGTGGCCTCTTTTAGATAAGTTTGCACTTAGTGGGCTTCGACTGAGTCTGAAAAGCCACATGGTTGTTGTTGTCCAAAAAAGGCAAGACACGTGGCAAACGTCAAATAAGCGAAAGGAGCGAAAGGACCGAGAGGACGCGAGAGGACCGAGAGGACCGAGGGGAACGAAAGGAGCGAGCAGAGCGCGGTACGCGAATCACCCGTCGAGTATCGGGGATCCGCAAGGTCTCGGCCACTTAAGGCTCACTCCCACGACTCACGCCCGTTAAACTTATTGATTGATGACAAGAAACGGTAAGTTGTCCACTGCTTATAATTGTTTGAATAATTATCAAGATGGTATCTTTAGAAAGCTTGACCTCCCCAACTGGTAATCCCATTGATTTGTATAGACTGCCAATGATGCAGCGTTCTGTAATTTACCTTGCAAGTTTGCTTACATTACCAGTTCTGTGTATACTGGTGTGACTGGAGGGAACGTCTCACCCGTAATGAGTATCATTATGATTATTAAGTCATTAACGATCCAATGCGCAGGTGATGCGACGCAGCATGGAACTCCCAACACTCAGGACCCAGTCTCAGATGTCTGTGTCATGAGCGTGCAGTCTGTCAATCTACTTTGATCCAAAGATATTGAGGTACCAACAGAGACGTGGGATCCATTCCGCTGATGCTGATGGTGAACGTCTGAGGACAAAGCGGGTAAAGCTACCCCGAGTTGTCAACACATCGCGAGCCTCAGAAATTCCCTGTAAACGGGTAGTTCGAGATACATCCCCCGACATGCAGCAGTCCCTGGCCAAACGACCAAGGTAAGCAAAGCCAATCACAGCACAAAGGCTACAGAGACCAGTGGACGTGGGGCCCCGCATCGCCAATCAAGCGCTCTGATTCGCGAATAGAAGCATCACAGGCGAGGTAATGTGTCCATCTATCATCAAATTCATAATATTAAGCTCTAAGTACAGTCCTCGGGAGCCCCACCTGCAGTCGGTCCAGTCTCTCCACAGCGCGAGGCCGTTCCATCTCTGCGACCTCGTACCATGACAAATGGAAATAAGAATGACAATGGCCCATCAGAGGCCCCACCACTTGACGAGAAGCAATGTACTGCAAAGGCAAAGACAGGTTCTCCCACCATCCCCGCGGTCCAAAGCTCACTCTCTGAGGAGCTAACTCAGAGGGAACTTCCCAGTGCTCCAGCGCACCATTCTCTGCAAAACGACATTCTCTCCAGCCCCTTCGCTTCTACACCACCGACTCCGCAAACCGTCGTGTTGGACCCTGATAACTCGGCCAGACCAAACTCCTATATGTGCTCCTCCACGAATTGTGGACACCATTGGCAGGTCATGTTTGGTCGATCAGAGAGACCGCACACCAAAACAGTATCCCAACAGTGGCAGGAACGACGGAAATGAGCAGAGTGGTGACGGCGAGACATGACCACCTGTACGACTAGCGAAAGGGAAAAAGCCTGCTCATACGGGTCGCGCCTCTCACATGGCTGCACAACATCACCCTTTCAGCCAAGTGCAGAAAATTGGCCAGCCGGTTGCGAGCACGCCAGTGTGGTTGAACGACACCCTGTTGGTGACCGCTTTGCGGATCAAAACAATGTTGATGGAAGGCACGAACTAGACAACGATCGGAGCAAACATGACCGGAGTGAACATCACCCTCACGATGGTCCCTACGTCCGAGTCGAGTGCGCACTACACCCATCAGCACAAAGTGTTGCCCCAAGTCTGGAACCCAAACCAGATGCAGAAGTCAAGGTTATTCCTCCACGAGCATCCACGCCGTCTCCAAGTGCAGCGATGCAGCCTTCCTCTATCGCACGCATGAGCCTCCAGACCCTCAATAGTTCTAGGCTCGAACAAGCGCCGAGCGTTGACCGCCTTTTCAGCCTCTACGTCGCACAGGCCTTCCCGACCCACACGAAGCATCCCACGCACGTCGATCCCTTCCCACTTACCTCACATCTCTTAGTCGAAACGTGTCTGCCCGCTCATCCACGTGGCCAAACCCATTCTCCCTTTTTCGCATGACCAGAACGTCAAAGTCATTCGGAGTATGCACCAACCCTTTCCAACATCAACACTGCACCTGCACACTCATTTCCTACGTCAGCTTTCACTTTCACACCTCCCCTACACCTACCTGTCCAGGCACCATCCGCCAATGCTACACCACCACTACGTAGCCACGGACACGGAGGGCCTGGCGAGACTTTACTTACCCCACATCCACCTGATGTTCCTCCTGCAGTCGCTCAAGGACTGATGTTGATCCTGTCGGCTACATCGGTTAACCACAGGCTCGCCCTCGATGTCATGGTTGCAGTGAATAAACGTGCGAGAAGTCTGAGAGAAACCGATAGAGTGCTTGAGGGTATGAGAGGGGCCGCAGAAGAGTGGGCGGAGAGTGCACTCAAGAGGATGGGTTATCGTCAGGACTCCCGCCAACGCACGGCCACAGATGAATACTACGAACTGGAGCCATGGTATAGGAAAGAGAACGGCGATGTGAAAGATACCAGTACACCACGGTCTACTAGCCGTCAGAGAAGCCGCAGGCAGTCGCAACCTAGAAGCAGACCGTCTACCACAGAACTGGACTATGTCCCTGTTCCTCCTTCCGTTGAAACATCGGAATTTTCGTCCCCCGAGGCAACACGAGCGGCGGAGTGGAAACGCCTACTTTCTTTGTGCGGCTTTTAAATACGCTGACACCTGTTAGTATCTCGTCGAAGTCAAGAAAGCCGACAATCGCGAGGTTCCCATTAGCTGGGAACTGGTCTCGAGGTACGCTCCAATTTTGTATCGCTATGATTCGCCAATCGATGGTTACCCAACACGAAATATCTGCGACGTTATTATACTCCGGAAGTCAAGCAGCTACTGCAGGAGCGAGCACGGCATCAGGAATTGCTCACCGCTGAAGCCAATAGGCGTACAAGTCATTCCTGGCTGATATCGTCCAATCATATTATCCCATCTTACGTGCCGCTATGAGTAAGTTGGCAATCGCCGATTGCCTTTGCAGTTTGGCGCAAAGACAGTTATGTGCGGCCCAAGTTTACCGAAGGCGAGGTTCTCGATATTGCGGATGGCCGCCACCCAGACCAGATTCGTTCGTTCCCAACACGATTTGCCTTGGCGGGGATTCTCCAAGAAGTGCGATCATAGCAGGCCCTAACATGGGTGGCAAAAGTTTGGCCGTTTGGACGGTTGCTCTTATTGCCATCATGGCACAAGGTGGATCGTATGTTCCTGCAAAGGCTGCTAGGATTGGGATGTGCGACAGCATCATTGCGAGGATGGGAGGTAAGGGACATGTTGGCGAATCTTAAACCTGAGCTTACAAGTCTTTACAGCATCGGACGGGCTGGCGCACGGGCGGTCAACATTCATGGTTGAAATGGCGGAAACGAGTGAGATTCTCACCATGGCCACTCCCAAGAGTTTCGTGATTCTTGACGAGCTTGGCAGAGGTACTTCCATGGCGGATGGGTCAGTACTTAGGTTTCTTTTCCTCATCGCATTTGAATTCGCACCGGTTCCCAGACGGCAATTGCGAACGCAGTCCTCCACCATCTAGTGTAGGATGTAAAGTGCAAGACTCTATTCATCACTCATTATCCCCGGAACGATGGTTTCCGAAGGATGTCCAAAATGTACACGATCATAGATGGGAAGCGAGACGTAACGTTTTTTGTATTGCTTAACTAGGGGCCTTGCTAAAGAATCATTTGGAGTGGAATGTGCACGACTAGCAGGTATACCTGAAGAGGTCCTAACTGTTGCTACTGAACGCTCTGAGGGTTGCCGACGGTCCGTGGAGACTCACAACAAGTTAATCCGGATAGTGGGACCAACTTGTGTTATTTCATCTCTCATTGATGTTTACTTCAGAATGCGCGCTTGTCTCTCTTATCAAGCAGTGTCTCGCAACTCCACCCAGCTGTTACGGGAACTCCGTATGTAAATGTACCTGCATCGATCTACAAATGGGAGTGTAGTGTTGCTATGATTTAGCTTTCTTCTGCTTTTTCCGACCCGATTTTTTGGAGGAATCCGCAATGTCTACCACCTCGTCCGCCTTGCGTTTTCCTCCATCGCCGTCCCGAGTTGCGGGTTTCAACTGAGAGGCAACCGATTCCACTTGACGACACATGTTCAGGAGGGGCGACGACGATTTGAAACGATCGCAGGCAGCAAGTTTCTCATATAGCGCATTCCATGCGGCGGGGTCCCAGATTCCTGCTTTCCGAGGCGGCGAATTTGACTGCTGCACTTGACGGATACAGAGCAGGGCGGCTTTCAACAGGTCCTTCAGCTGACTGGCGCTCAAGGTACTTTGATCCTCGACAGCTCCATTTGCAAGATCCAGCACGGTTTTCTGTAGGCTCTTCTGGAACGACGGCGTGATCGCCTGGTCATCCTTCTTCTAGTCAGCAGCGCCAATCAAATCAAGTACCTCTAGGAAGGCATATACACACACCTTGTTATGCTGGCCCAAAATTACGCCCAGGAGCTGGAAAGCCTGGCATCTCCTATAAGAGTTGACAGCGTTGGAAGATGCAGCCAAGACGGGTTCACGGAACTTTGATCCTAGGGCTGGGAAGTGGCGCACGAAGTCCTGGAAGAAGTTGATGTTCGCCTGAGATGCCTTCCGGGAAATGTAGTCGTCCAAAGATTCCTGATATATGCGGACCACGCCGTCATCTTCGTTCAGCTGTACCAGTATCCGGGACAAGTAAAGACTACTTTGGCTTAGGACCGAGAGGTTCTCCGCGGAATGCACCTTCCGAACTCGTTGGTGAACCTCGCGAAGAATGGTTTCAACTTCATCGCGCGCAGCATTAGTTGGAACATCCTTCGACTTGGCAAGACGGTTCTTGAGGATGCCTTTCGTCTTATCGGAGAGCTGTCTCTCGTCCATCCCGCTCTTCGTTACCAGGTCAATCAGAGGAAGTATGAGTCGAATGTTGAGCGGACTTTGAGGCTCTTTCTTGACGAATGTATCGACAAGGTCGAGAACCCTGTTCTTGAAGTGCGTTGCTTCTCGTTGAGCATCCACGCCTGCGTGGACTTTAAAAAAATAATGGACGTTCAGCGAGCATTACCACCTACCTTTCTTGGATCTCTGCTGGTCCTTCCGGGAACGGAAGATCTCAGTAAGGTGTTCGTCTATTGCCATCATCTGTTCGTCGTCCATGAGTTCTTCAGATTCTTCATCCGACTCCTCGCCTTCGAGGTTGTCCATGCCGCCAGCCTTGAGCAAGTCACCAAGTTTCTTCCGCACCTCCTGAGTGTCTTCACCGTCACATTCTTCAGACAGATCTTCGTCATCGTCCGACGCTTCCGAAGAGCTCTCGTCCTCTTCCTCACTGCTAGCATCCATCTCTTCCGACTGGGCCTCGACCAGCTCTGCCGGCCCCCGTCGTTCAAGTTGCTGAGTAGTAAAAACTTGCTGTCAGAACCGTACAAGACAAGACGTGACAATAAATTGCTCACCGTAAGAATGAGATCTATTGTGCTCTCCTGAACTGCACCAGTGACATGAGAGAAAGCCTCGTTGGCCACTGAGCGTGTGTATGCACTGGCATTCTCCAGGTATCCAATGAGCAGGTCCACCAGAATATCAATTGGCTCTGACTCGTCATCTGCCGATAATGCGCTTTGCTGGCTCTTCTTCTTGGATGATTTTTTACTTGCGAACATTCGCGACGCCGCGCCAAGGCAGGCCTGGAAAATCGATGACAACTTTAGCGTAACGCACATGGTACGTAGGCAACAAATTGACCTCAAGGTTCTCAACACTGCCTTCTTCTCCGCAACGACATTGGAGGACGAGTGACGAAAGGACGAGTTCGAAGCCTCTCGCAACATCCTTCTTCTCGGCGGACACCTGGCAAATAGTCAGCTGAACACCCATCGAGCATATACCTGCAAAAATTAGCTTCACCTTGCCCAGCTTCTCATGGATCTTCTTGACCCTGTCCAATAGCGCTTGTGTCTCCTCATCGACAGGCACTAGTGGACTGACGTGTTTGGTATCTTTGTCTAATCGCGCCAGCGTCGTGAGCACTTTCGATATCCAGAATTCCCCATCAGTCGCAACGGCCGTCTCTTTGTGTGTTTTATCACCTGGGCAAGTCATCGGGTCAACGGACGTTCCGAAGGTAAAAATTGGTCATACCCTTCTTCACGATTGTGGTTTGGCTTGTGAGGTCTGCGAGGCTACTGAGTAACCTTGTACGACAGTGGGCTTGGAACTGTTCGGTGAAAGGTGGAGACGGAAGTGCACGAAGCTGGGGTTGAGGATGAGAACCACCGCACGTCCGAATTACACGCATACGAACCGCATGTATCGAGCTAGACCCGGACTTCTTGCGAATTGAATAGAGTCCGTTCACAGCGTACCAGTCTAGAACAACTTGGATCCATTCATCACTCTTCGGTACGGACCCGTTACGAATCAGTGCTGCGAATTGATCTGCGATCCACGTTCGCCGAGAATTCAGCACCGTAACATCCCTCAGATGATCATGAGTATTCATCATAACTGAAACACATGAAAAAAGGAAACATACTCATCAGCGTCTTTCGAGTTGACTTGGTCTAGCAAAGAAAGGATGTAGTTTTTGATTCCCTCGCTGTCCATGACCGACAGAATGGACTCTACTGTCTTGGTCCGCGTCAATTTATCAAACTCTTGGCTGCCATTGATGCCTGTGAGTTGCAGGATCAAGGGTAATCCCAATGTAGGATTTTCTTGGACGAACGACTGAATGTGTTTTGCCTGCGAAAGTTCACAACGGTATAGGGCATCAGAGGTAACCACGACGATTCCAAGCGACGCACCACGTCGAGCGAGATTTTATGCAGATAGCGGTCGCTTTTAGATAAGTGGTTTATCCATGACCGCATAAGATTTTTAGTGAAGAGCATAGGCAGCTGGTCGGCGCTGACACGGGTCAACGCCTTTTTGAAGACTTGAAAACCCCAGTACTTCCGTTCGGCTGACGACGTGGAGGAGAATAGGGACTCTGATATGCGTGTCAGACGACAACAATTATGAAGGGTGCATTAGTCACCGTCGACGACTATACGGAAGAATTCTCCGAAAGATCCTGCATGTGAGGGTTGTTTTGAATCCGAGGCTGGAAGGAGACGGTCAAACAGCATATCCCAGACAGAATGAATTTGGGGCTTCCACGAGCCTGACCCGGGATTCGAGGCCTCTTCTTCATCTAAAGCAGACTCCTATAATGACGTCGACATCGTGAGTTTCGACAGCGCAGGAATCAAGGATCGATGCCTACTTTCAGAACCCGCCCTAACGAAGCGAGGTTCCCGACAGATAGGATGTTGGGGCCTTTGAACACGGGTGCCAGCGTGCTATCCCAATCGTGGTTTGGTAAGAGTGGTTGCAGCTTCAATGTCATTGCAACCTTTTCCGGCGACCAAAACGATTCCTTTCCTTTCGAAAAGAGATGGTCGACGGTTGTATCCAGTGCCTTCACTTTCCAAGGTACGGACGACTCTTGTACTGCATCGATGGCCAACCTAATCGTCCACCACGCGCTCTCTCTCAACCACGACTTCGCTTCCCCAATCTCGACTAACTTTTTCAATACCTCTTCGTAGCTCTCTACGCTCGACACCTGAGTATTGGACGAGCCTGAACTGGGAAGAGGCGTCTGACGAACGAGGAGGCCTGAACGAATGACGGCTGTGAGTCCAAATAGACGGGCGAAGAGAACGTCGCGTTCTTCTTGACCCGACATCGAGCCTTGCTTTTTTGTCGAATCACTTATCAGAGAGACGACTTGTGTACATGTAACAGTGTTTATTTTCGAGAGAAGCTGTAGTACGGGGAGTTATGTACCAGACTCCCTCACATAGACGGATGGGGGACACGTACCTCTGTCAAGGCCACGCTGAAACCCAATCTGCTGCTTTCTCTTGGGCTGGCAAGACCTCGTACAAGCCTGCGTATTGAATAGGACACGTCTGGGGAGTTGAGTAGGTCGAGTGCATCAACGCCGCCGTCCTCGATGTCTGAATTGTTATCCTGCTGAGGAACATGATTTATCTGAAACTGCTCGAGTGCGCTGATGAGCTTGACGGATGCGTCTACACGCTCCTTTGTCGAAGCTGAAGACAAGTCCCAGAAAAGTGGCAAAGTGGTGGACATGTTGCCGACTTTCTCGTCCCCTCAACTAACTTGACTTCAAAATTTTGTTTTTTTGTTGTGGACTGTTGTATTTTCACGATCCCTCAGGGGCTAATAGCAACTAGATTCAATCCAAGTGTACCCAATGGCCCTTGACACCCATTTTACACTTTACACAATCTACCCGAGGACCCATTGTAAACCGTTGCTTCCTACCCGGCACAGACGAACAAGGGGAAGACGGCAAACACGATTTACCCATCGGTATACCCTCCGTCAGTAGTGTATGCCGAGATTCAGATCTGCTCGTGTCTTCCAGCGTGGTAGTACCGTGTTGGTGGTGAAATTCGTGGTCCTGTTCTCGAAAACCGTATTCATGGGACGGAGGCGTAGGCGCCTCGGAGGATGGAGTCGCGGGGGAGAAGTAGATCGCCGGGGGACGCGCGGCCGACGGCGCAATCGAGGATGTCGATGAAGGTGGCGGCGGCGAGGACTCTGCTGACGAAGACGACGTCGTTGCCGAGGCTGGTACGTTGAACGGTGCGGCGGAGGGTGGAGGTGACATTGTGTATCCACGGGTATGGTCGCAAGCAGTTGCAATGTGGTGGTGGTTATGAGAAGAAGGCTCCACAGACATGGGCGCGTTCGAGTAAGGATGCGAATGGGGCTGCGTGTCTATGACCTGCATCGCCAAGGTCATCGTCAATTGTATCTACCGTAGGGACGACGGCATACCATGTTCTCATCCGAAACACTGCCACCCGGTGCACCTTCGCAGATCGCAAGGTCCTTGGCTTGTCGTACCCATTCGTCCTGGCATCCCTGGAGGCCCGGCGCCGACAAAGGCAAAGTCAAAGGAGAATGGCACGAATCACCGACGTCCGATGCGACGAACGAAGTACAGCAGTTCACGTCGAGCACAGACGTTGCGTCGCTGCCATTCGCGAATGCCAGAGCAATGCGTTTCTGCGTAAAAACAGTAAAAGAACCGTTCATTGAGTGGGCACGACAACTCACGACTTGTCTATCTGCCCCAGGGCCAGGTGAACGGGCCCTCTTCAGACTCGTCGCGTATGGATTCACGGCCGTACGAAATGACGGAGGCGGTGATTGCATGTTTGGTGCCCCCGCCAGGAGTCAGGCTTTTATACATGGGAGTCGGGGGAAGAACACAGCTTTCTATTCATTCGTTCTTTCAAAGAAAACTACAACAGCAAAAAACGTCCACAGCAAGTGGATACACAGCCGGTATACAAAGCCACTACTGGTACCCCCGGTCTGGGTGGATATAGTCTCTATCATCTACACCTTCGGCATCGTTAGGATATAGTACAGCGGACAAGGGCATCAGGACAAAGAGCCAGTCCTGTCGAGACGGAGGCATCTAACCAGGCATCCATTTATCCTTGCAATTTCAATACCCCTCGAGGCAGCCTCGGCTCGCCCTCCACATACGGCTCACCAGTCTCCTCCCGGAGCATGTCGTTCAACCACGCACCGCGGGGCTGAATCTTGACACCGCGACTGTACATAACGGCAAGGTACATCCACGCAGCTGCGTTTCCGACCTGTGCCGACCTCATCCGATACGTGCGTAGCCGCATACTCGCTCACTTGCTTGTACAACGCCTCGTCCGTGTAGAGGTCGAACAGGTGCTTAGCCACGGCATCGTTGTCACCAACTTCGGTGAGGTAGCCAGACTTGCCGTCCACGATCTGAAGAGGAATACCACCCGTGCGTGAAGCGACCACGGGTATACCGGTGTGGAGGGCCTCGGATACCTTGACTTCGAAACCCTCCCGTAGAGACAACTGGAGCGCGATTTTGGCGTTGGCCATCAACGCATTCAGGACTTCAGAAAACAATGAGTATATCATCCAAACATGAACCATGATAAACATACGCTGGTCGCTGGGCGGCAGCCTCATGACAACGATATCCTTGGCGTATTGCTTGTAGTCGTCGGAATGGATCAAATTCATGACTTGGTCGTAGATGATGCTCGCATCCGGGTCGTCGACGGCTCCGTGACCACAGATCAAAAGCTGGGGCATTTCTTCCTCGTGGCCTACTTTGCCAGAGGACGTCAAGAGCCTCCGGAAACGAGCGTAGGAGTCGATGACATTGGGGATACCTTTCGAGGGGTCGAAACGAGCAACCTGAACGATGTAGTCACGAGTGGGCCACTTCAGCTCGTTCATCTTCTCCTTGACACACAAGCTGCGGAATTCTCCCATATAGTATTGCGAATCCCATGGGTTGAGGTGCTTGTTGAGACCATCGAGCCTTGTACACGACAGTCAGTATAAGTTGCTTCAACAAACACGAGGCACTACACACCAGTCCGTGGCAGCACCGAGTAGAGTCAACTTCTCGATCGGAACATCGCTGGGCACGAACTTGCTGACGGGATGGCTGATGAACAAGTCGGCGAGCTTGATGTTCTTCCAGAGGTACTCCCAGACCTCTTCTTGTGGGGATCCTTTTTGGTGCACGAGATCGCTACGGATCTCGATGTGCGAGCGGTAGACGATAGGTAAGTCTGGGCGAACTTTCTTGATAAGAGGGATAAGACCAGGCATCTGCGGGTCGTCTGCGGCCGAAATCAAGCGAATGCCAAGACGCCACTAGACCAGACTAACCAATGAAGGCGACATTGACGCCGCCGGGGGCAAGCGGTCCGCCCTTAGAGGTCCATCTCAACCCATTCTTCAAGATCCATGCATCGAATTGGTCCTTGGCCTCCCGGGTCAAGCGCAGATCTGGGGCAGCGACGCCTTGCAGGATGTTGTGGTTGTTTTTTGTCGTGCGGAAGACACTCGGCGACGGATTAGGTACATACCTACAGGGACATCAAATTAGTTCCTAAAATGAGGCGCAGAAGGCAAAAAAGCCATGTAATAGTGCGCACCATGCGGCGTCAACGTCTAGGAGAGACAGGAACCTGATCAACGCATGTCGCATCTGCCAAGCGGCGGGTAAGTATTTTTCCCTGAATGTTCCACGATGGCGAAAGACATACGAGAGCAACACCCCCTGCGGAACGAGTGATCGGTAATAAGTCTCCCACACGAGATAAATTTAGATATATGTACGTACCTCCTTGGGGTGTGGAGGAAAAGAACCCGATTTTGATCTTTTTCTCGCGCAATTCGTCGGCCAGTTTGATAACGGCGTTCCAAGTACCCTTTCCGACAGACTTTCTGTAGACATCGAGGTCGTCGATCAAGTGAATTTTTCCACCGGCGTCCACGGTGACTTGGTTGCGGGGCCCGATCGTCAAACGTGGGTTGTTGTTGGGACCGTAGTACATAAGGCACTTGCGGGCTGCCGAATCAGCTTGTTCATCGAGGGTCCGAGGGATGGGGAGCTTGTTACCAGCGCCTGTTTGGAGGGTGTTCTGGTCCATGAGAGGGGTGGCATCCACGTACACTGTGGGTGTTTCAGAACCAGAAGGGACATAAGAGCCGGTCGTGGAGGAGATGCGATGTTTGATGTTGGGGCGTGTGAGAGAGTCCGTGTGGAAGGACTTGATGTTGAACACGACGGGAACGATGTCTAAATCGAGCCAGAGCCGCGTGCAAAGGTTTGGGCACTGTGTGTGATGATAGTGTGAACGATGAGCCAGGCCAACAAGAGATCGCTTACCTCTTTCAGGAGGCTCAGGGTAACGCCTGCACCGAGGAATTTGCAGATGTGCTCTTGGGAGAAGCGCCTGATGGTGTCGAGAACGTGGTTCTCGATCTCAGTAGCATTTTTGGTGGGTTCGTTGGAGCTGTATGAGACGGCAGCGGAGGCGTAGTCGGTGTTGTAGACCGAGTCGTGGACGGAGATGGCAACTTCGAATGATCTACCGCCGTTGACTGACTGCACCGGCGATACCGGCCCACATGGGCTAGAGAGGGCGATGGTGATCAGCAGATAAGCATGGAGAGATCAGATGAGACCCTACAGGTGAGACTGGCATAGGCGTGTACGAGGGGTTTCTTCCCCGTAGCGCTGGAGAGCCTGCGCCGCGCAACTGTCGACGACTTTGACTGGAACTCGAGGTTGACGCTGACTGGTGGAGCCATTGCGAACGAAGGGATGGGTTGGGGGGGAAAAGAAAGGCGCGAAGACTGGGCAGGTATTTATGTGATTGCGGGGCTGGGAGGCTAATAAGCGGGTGGTCGCAAATGGGCAAGATCGCAAAGTAAATTATTACTTGTACTTCGACTAATATCCTTTAAGACCCCCTAAATATGAGTTGCACTAGTGGCTTGACAACCGAAGTTCCCTTGACAGGGCAGGCAGACGTCCAAAGCTCGAGCGTGGTCGGCTTTGCGGTCACTGCAGGATAGCCGACAGCCATCAAAAGAAGCATCTCTGATGCCGAACTGATGAACAGAGTTTCTGGGGTCTGTCTTGCCACGTGATTTGCACGTGTGTCCGTGTCCCTGGCACGGATGTCCCCCTTGTAAGTTCTTTGTCACGATGACCTGTCCCGAATGCGGTGCCGCAGCGTACGTCGTTGGCGACGACGGGCTCAGAGTCTGTACAAGCTGTGGACACTACGAAGAACAGACCATCCTAGCTGACCACGTCGAACACTACAACGACTCGTCTATCAGGGTTATTCGCAATCGAAAAGGATGGGATCTTGCGGGCCACTCCAAGGAAGCTCGCGACAAAAGGAACATGGTACATTCTCGGCACGTCTCTGCTTTTTTCTCACCCACTTACTATATTCGCGGGCAGGCATCCATGTCTGTCTTCATCAATTCTGTCCTGACCAGGCTAAACAGTCCCGGTCTATCCCCACGAGCCCAAGCCATATTTGCACAAGCAATGGCAGCCGGTGGGTATAGGTGGGGTCGCAAGGCGAAACTCACAGCGGGCGCTTCTGTAGCCATCGCCCTCCGCGAGTCGCACAAGTCTGACTCGCTGCGCGATATCGCCTTTCTTCTGGACGAATCTCGGCTTTCCCTCGCCCGCGCTTTCCAGTCCGTCGGTTTCCCTTCTCAACTTCTCACTCAGCTCTACAGACCCTTCTGTCCATTTCTCAGCACTGCAAACGCACCTTGTATCGCTTATCCGCCCTGAATCCGCCTCATCATCGCCCACACTGCCCGTAGATCTGCTCGCTACACTCACGCCCCTCTCTCTTCCCGCTGCCGTTCGCACAGCAACGTCCCTTGCGGGAATTATATCCGCTCACGTCCCGCCCCTCCCCATTACGTCCCTTCCCACACCCCCTACTGCATGTGCACTCCTCATCCTCGCACTCGAAGCAGAAACACGCGCTCCCCTCCCACACGTAAGTGAACTGGCATGTGCCCTTGGATCCCGATTCGGCCTCGCGGGCAGCGTCGTCTCATCGCGATACAAGATCATCTACGATCTCATCGAGGTATGGATCCGTGACGTTCCCTGGCTTGACCAGCTCCCGCAGAAGAACAAGGGCCGCAGTCGCCCAAAACTCCCTAAACGTGCCGTTGTCGCAAAGGGCATTAAAGATGTTATCCAGTTTCGAGAAGAGATATGGAAGAAGCAAGTCGATGGACAACACAAGATTAGCCTTATGATCGAGCCTGACCCCAGCGAAAATCCCGCGGAAAGTACCAGGAATTCAAGATCTCTCGCCGAATCATCAACGACTGAAGCCTCAGAAAGACAATGTCTCCGAAGTTCAGGTGGCGTTCAGTCGCTCGGAAAACGGCGCAAGATAACCCATGGAAGTACATATGAAGCTTGTCGGTTCTTATTGAATCCTTTATCACTTCTCGCCCACGTCATTCCGCGGATCCTCTTCCTCTTGCGAATACCCGAGTGACGGAACAGAGGCCGGCGGAAGAGACCTTGACATATCATTAGCGACGGATTTACTAACGCGCCAAAACGAAGCAGAAGAACTCTTTACCTCCCAAAGAAAAGACCCACCGACGCGTCTTCAGCTTCTCGCATTAACCCGAGGGGGAAGTGCACCAGAAGACATTCCCGATGAGGAACTGTTTGAACAAGGTGAATTGGAGGGGACTCCTTAGGAGTGAAGAGGAACAGGATGCTCTGATGCCCTTGTTCGAGCTGAACTGGGGAACGCAATGCTCACCCAATGATATAACTCCTGTTTCACCACAAAACAAGCCGACCCGGACGGATCCCAAACGTGGCGCAAAGCGTATCAACATGGAGGTTTTAAACCATATACTTGAAGGAGGCAGAGAATTTTCCTTGTCCGATGTAGACTGGGATAACTCGGACGAGGATGACAACGAGAACAAAGTTGATCAATATTCAAATCGGTCTGACTTCTTTGAAGACATATGCTCATCCCCTATCAACCGTATCGGTCGTTCGCCGATAGAAGAGGAAGTCGAGACAATAGATGATTGGCGGCCCCTTTATCCAGAAGACGAGTTTAGGCGGTTTGGCGATACCGCTGGAGCTGATAGGTACGAGGAGGAATGGTGAAACGCCACATCGAGATCTACACCATATCTTGACCTTCGAAGTCTCTTGCGATACCATGCGATGAATGCTCAAGCGCTCACCCGTTATCGTCGTTCTGTAAGTGTTATTCGTCAGCACCAATGATATCTCCGTTCGTTGTCACAACGCCTTTGTTTCACTGCTTTTGGTATCCCATAATCGAAACAGGGTTTCAAACGATAGGAGCCCACGATTAAGTAGGAGCGCCGAACGTGCTCGTGTTCTGATAAGTTTTGTCCCCTGTTTAGCTCAGCCGCCTTTCATTTCTGCTTCGTGTACCCGTGCCGGTCATGTATCTATCCTATTGCGACGGATATGAAAAGGTATCTGTGGTCTTCGTCGGTGACGCCCATTTTCAATAATGGAGTGTTGGCTACTATCGTATCCCCATTTTCATCGTCGATAGACCCTCATCGGCTCAGCTATCATCATTTAACACAAGTGGCTCTTTGAATGATGCGGCTTTGGCAAGGTCTTCTCGAAGTACTGGGCCGACGTGCGGGTGGCGTGATATCTATGGATATAAATGGTAAAATTTATCCGGGCGTTTCCAAGGGTTCATCAAAATTGTTGGTTATGAATGATGGAAGAACATATTCGAATCCACCTTGGAGCTTGGAGCTCCGACGAAGTTCTCATGTATGTCTTGTCTTTGTCACTTGCCAGCCAACGACGGAGAACAAGTCCAAACTCGCATTGGTTTAGTGTACTGCCCTGAGTAAGTCTATAGCCCCGGAGCCATCAGCTGTGTACCCCGACACCTGTCTCTTTCCATCGACCTTACCCATGTTGGACCAAGTGTTATTGACGGGGAGGGTGGCGATGACACCCAGGAACGAACCCTTTCGGAAAGACTTGCCGAACATTGATGTTGATACGGGCATTCCGGATGTATGTCTTATAAGGCTCCCACGCTGACGCCACAGCAGTAGCACTTTCGGTCTGAGAAACCGAAGCATCCGCCTCATCGTCGGCTGGCCATGATGTCTGCGCGAAGGTGCTCAGGGAGAGTGTTCTCCAATACACGTGGGACGCCTGTCAGCACGGATATTTACACGAATCAGCTATCAGTATCCAAATGGTCGTTCGAACGGGGGAAGTAGGTGGCGCCGTGTGAACGAATCAGAGCGGGTGGTGTGTGAACGTACCAGTGATATGCCCGTCTGCATGCTGGTCCAGACATAATCACGACATCGCCGGATCGCAAAAGAATAGGGCGTGGGCCCCACTTCTACGCGTGAGACCTCCAATGAGAAAGATAGGCAGCGTTGCCTAGTCTAGTGCGGAGTGGAGTCAATATTGAAACTGCGGATTCCAAATCGCGGGACGCCTGCTTCGAATGGGAAAGGCCTAGTGTAAGGGGGTGCGACTCACGAGATTGACACCAGGGGTGATGTCGCACAAACCTCGGAACGATCAACGTGAGCCATGAGCGTGTCCTGTTGTAACATGCAATATTACATTCCGATCAGGGCGGATCGGAGTTGTGGAGTAGACACCCGACCTTGGTCTGATAAAAGTTCACGATTCCTGCGTCTGGTTCTTTTTTTAGAAGATGTGAGCGAAAATACCTTCCGCATCAAAACGTGTACCTACCGTAAGTCTCGTTCCACGTCCTCCAATCATCTTCGCCCCAGCCTTCAAAGCTGCCCTCATCAAAAACCTCGTCCCAAGGTACCGAGCTCACCGCACTCCGGCACAGATCTCGGAGGCGAGAGTCGATGTGCCCTTTACCCTGTGAAAAGTCATACTGCTTAGTTCCCCAATGATACGACCACCCGATGTTGGCCCATCGTAGCTTCGGAACGAGCTCAGATGGGCTGCAGTCGGAGACGGTTGTCGATGGTGCCGGAGGTGGTTTCGGAATCTCTTGGAGGGAATATAAGTTGTCCGTTCCGGCTGCGTCATTTGAGATCAGCTCGCGTGGCCCAGAGGATACGCTCCGTGACACTGCTCCAGCAGTAGAGACTTTCGTTTTGACCGACGGTACATCCTTGGAGCAGGAAAGCGATGCCAAGTGTGCATTCCAGATTCCCTCTGGTGGGAGAATGTAATGTGCGTCGAGGTTTGTTTCATTTGGGTGACGTGCATGATCCCGGAGAGCCCATTGGGCAAGTGTGCGTTGAACTTCTGGTGGCACGAAAGAGGGTAACAGTACAAGGCCTTGGCGAAACGTTGAGTCAGCGGTCCTCCAATTAGTACGACGAGCTCGCCGTACCTGGCACGGCTGGTACCGTGTAAATCGTTCTCCCATCAGATAATGTTGCGATACGAGTTGCTCGTCCTCCGCCGTCGCCACGTTCCTCTGCAGCAAGATCGAGTACGTCGGTTAGATCAGGGGGTGGGAATCGAGCCTTGTATTTTTTTTCGGCTGCTCTGAATGGTGTCCAGTTAGCATCTACATCCTGATTTCTGTTCTTCGTCGTCCTTATATACTGCCTCCTGGCTTTTTTGAATGCCGAACTGGATAGGTCTGCCGATGCTATCAGAACGTCACTGCTCGGAGGCATATTCCTTCTACAAATATGCACAAATAAGTCTGTCTCAAATTTGCCGGACCCTTGCGTATGCGGGTCAGTGTTCGTGGATGGTGCCACGACGAGGCAAGCTAACAAGTTTTAATATCCCCGGAATCCTTGTCCTATGTCTTTATGGCTGCCACGTTCTCAGCAGCAACAAGCGATTGTCTTGCTGTCGAGTAGAAACCGTGCACTGCTATACACGTCTGCATTCCGTCGACCAGCAGCTGCAATCGCTCGTTCGTCCGTATTTCTCGTCGCACGGCGCTCAGATGATCTGCGAAGTGTACCGAGGACGTTTGCGGTAGTACGACTGGAGTCGACAAGTACGAGTACAGGCGGTAGCGCAACAGCTGCTGCAAATACCACGGTTCTTTCATCCTCGTCCGAACAGCCAAAGCCTTCTCCGCCGGCTCCGAAAGAGGACGCGCCTCTGTTGACGAGGGCATGGAAAAAAGTGAAACACGAAGCGCAGCACTACTGGCATGGGTCAAAACTACTCGTGTCGGAGGTCAGGATATCTGCAAGACTGCAGTGGAAGATTCTGCATGGAGAAAGTCTCACACGGAGGGAACGCAGACAGGTGCGCCCCGCCTCGACGCCAACAACCAGAACTATCACTAATGGGATGGAGATATCCTTAGTTAAAGCGTACGACGCAGGACTTGCTCAGACTCATCCCATTCTCCGTGTTTATCATCGTACCATTCATGGAGCTGTTACTCCCCGTCGCTCTGAAACTTTTCCCCAACATGCTCCCTTCCACGTTTGAAGACAAGTTCGCAGCTGTGAGCTCTCCGTACTTCATCTTTGCATTATCCTTCCACTCAACCCCATGAAATTATGCAGGAAGAAAAACAACGCAAACTCCTCCGTGTCCGTCTAGAAATGGCCTAAATTCCTACAAGAAACGCTTCGCGAATCTGGTCTCAGGGCCAACGCGCATATTCGTCGGATCAGACGCGTTCAAGGAGTTCTTCGCAAGGTCCGTTCGACAGGTGAATCACCTTCTGCGGCGGATATCATCAATGTAGCCAAGCTCTTTGACGACGATCTCACCCTCGATAACTTGTCACGCCCACAACTCGTCTCCATGTGTCGTTACATGGGCATCAACGCATTCGGGACGGACAATTTCCTTAGAGGCGCTATACGCTCGCGGCTCAGGAATCTCCGTAGGGACGATCAAGCAATCGATGCTGAAGGTGTGGATTCGTTGTCTGTCGCAGAGTTGCAGGCGGCGTGTCAGTCAAGAGGTATCCGCACCTCTGGAGTGTCCCCAGCGAGACTCCGTGATGAACTGTCGACTTGGATCAACTTGCACTTGCATAACCGTGTCTCAGGGGTACTTCTCATCCTTGGACGGGCGTTCAACTTTGATAGGACGTATGGAGTGGACGAGGATGGAAAAACTGCTGTCATTAAGTGCTTGGAGAGCGTCATGAGCGGGTTGCCGGACAACTTGGTTGGTCTTTTCCCTTTGTTAACATTCCCCTTGTTTGTTTACGCATCTCTCTAGCTTAACGAAGCTGAACTCGAGGTTGACTCGGACAAAGCAAGTTACAAGCAGAAACTCGAAGTGTTGCAACAGCAGGAAGAGCTCATCGAAGACGAGGAAGAGCAAGAGCAGAAGAAGAAGACTGCCCGGCGTGCTAAGCGTGAATCCCAAGAACAAGAAATACGTACCGCCCATTCACTTCTTCCTGACACGGAAGTAAGTACTGCAGTTATGATCGGAAACGGAGGAGACTGAATAGTGCTGGGCCAGCTCCATCCAGAAGTCACCCCAACTACTGAGAATGCCCGCATGACGACGGAGCAGCTCAACGAACTAGGAGAGGCACTCTGTGTCTTGTCTGCTAAATCCAGTGTTCTCAAAGAGCGTGACGAGCTGCGCACGCTTATGGAGGAGAACCTCCAAGGCGACGAGGCGAGTCCTCACTTCATTCATTTGACGATAGACACCCTCATATTCTCATTTTCCCACACAGGACCCGAAATCGCCATCAAGTGCACTCACGAAGCGCATCCGAACCATGCTCACCAAGATCGACGCGCAACTGCAAGATTACGACGCCCGCGTGGGAAGCTCATTACAGATGATCTCTGCAGATGCGGGTCGAATCCCCGTTGAAGATCTTGAAAAAGCGCTCACGGTTATCAAACATCGCCCGGATGATGAAGTTATTCAAGCTGTGATCCAGAAGCTGGATGTTGACCAAGATGGATATGTGGAGCTTGAACATGTGTTGGGATTGATTAAAGAGGAAGGGCTTGGTGAGTTCTGCTCGCTTCCGTTTACACATGTCCCGAATACGCGGAGCTGACTGAAACCGCGTGGAAGGCATCGAGGTTGATGACGAGGCACGAACGATTATCGTTCAGGGCAAGGAGATCAAAATGGATTCAAGGCCTCGAAAAGAAGACATCGTACAGGAGTAATAGATTGGCAGGCTTGTACATACGCATCCCTTAGACATTTAATGCAATCACAACTTAATCGATCCGTGAATGATACGGTTATGGGGTATGGATGGTATATTGATTTAGGAGATGCGAATAGTGAAATACACCATCATGGTAATGTCAGCTGCTATGGACGTCGAAAGCGCACGAAAGGAAGCAAAGAGTATGCGAGATGACTGCGAGAAGCCGAAGATAGGTGGATCGTGGAATAGCACTAAACCTCAAGATATGACATGAATTATAAAGCCCGTCGAATCAGATCGAAGGGGCAGAACCGAGGTTCCTTGTTCATTCGTCAATGCAAAGGGGGCGCCTAACAGCACTAGAGTGTGGGTATCGGAGCATGTGGTTGGGATATGGGCTCCTCAGCGGGTGTGCCGGGCCCCTCTGATTTTTCCTCGAGATATGTTGGTTCCTCATCTCCATCGGACAGCTCAGCCCACCACCTGCCGGCCTGGAGAATAAGGACGCCCGTGAGTGCGACGCTGCAGATAAGATGATTAGAGGCGAGCTCAAGCGTCGGGAATCGTAGAACGCGGGGGAAGGGTTCGTCAATTTGATGACATGGGAGGGATGAAAACTTGGCTGCCACGTCTGGATGTGGAGAAGATGATTCGTCAGCGCAAATGGAATGCGGACCAATTCAAACGTACTGGGGATAACGGAGTAGAGGTACATCATCACTGTGGTACCATAGAGGACTGAAGTGGTGGCGTTAGTACGAGTTAGACGGGGCACACAACCAAGCATTAAATATTGTGGAAGTGGTAGCATAGTGCTCACCTATACTGCCTCCATCAAACATGAGATTGCCTGCTTCCCCATCGTGGAAGCTCCAAAAGATGGTGACGCCTCCCAACGCGACGATGGCGAGGAGGATGTATAACAGCTCTATAGGTGCCTTTGTGAGCACAGAGTAGTACAAGGCTGCGGTCCAAAGATGCTCGTCCGTGACGGGTGACTTCCAGAGTGTGAGTGAGTCTGCAATCCAGTGTGTAAACAACGACCCTGCAGTGCACGTAGGGGTCGTGGCAGTGGTCAGTTGCATTGTCCCTCGATGGAGAGCTGGCCTCACCGAGTAGAAACGAAGTTATGCAGACGACAACGCCTGCTCGTACACCCATCGTGAGCGCGTAAAAAGGCAGTCAGGTTGTGCCTCTGCCTGTCCTAAACTTGCCCCTTGTTCTTGTACTTGAACCGAAAATCACAGGACAGCTGTCGGCCCATTTCTTAGTCACCGGCACTTGCCTTTCTTGGAATATTACTGCCCTTTGCTTCGGCCGAGGAGCATTCTTTTGATCATGCAAGCTGCACTGCGAACCGTCTCGTTGACCCCAAGGAAGGGCATATCTCACACGGTGACACGTCTGCTGTCAACCAACCCAGCAGCGTCACCATGGTTCGTGGACCCAGAACCTGTGTATCAAAAACAAACCCCACCCCATCTCACACCTAAAATACAAGAGTTTCCACCCAACCTACCGGATCCAATCAAGCAACTGTACATAAACTTAACCCAATCTCCCCTCTTGGAGCCATCCACGCTGGACGTGCGCGAATCAATTGCACCTCCGCCAGGACTACCACTGCCGAAACGGGCTCCACAGGGTCGCAGAAAACGGGGAAGAACGTACGCGGGGGAAGGTATCGACCAAGACGCCGTGGGTGGTATATGGAATTGGGTCGTCATTGCACAGGTAAAATACGCGTCCATGTGTTATCCTCTGTCCGTTAAACTGCGGGATGCAGGTGAAGGAAGGCACCGAGAATCGCGGGTCAATTGCAGCTGTCGTACGATCCGTCCGGAAGACTGTAAGCACATCTCAAAACTTTTGCCACTGTACTCGGTTACTCAGTGCGTTTTATCAGTTGCTCACGATAGATACCCCCATTCACCTTCCTCCGGGTTCTAGGGCGAGCGCACAACGGTTGGGCCGTAGTCGATGCGGGGAATTTTGCGGTACACATTCTTAGTCGAGACACCTGGAAGAAGTACTTCGAACACTTGAACCAGTGATGCCTCCATAACTCCCCGATCCAACTTCCGACATCATTACAGCGTATTGCGAAAACGATGGATATGTCGTGCCTGATGTTTGGAAAGAAAGTGACGAACGACCAATAATAAGCATCCTGATAGTACCCACCCGGTGCCTTCCCTCGCTTCATCTCAGTCACCTAAACTAAGTTGGTGTATGTACTCCGCCAGGTAATGACTAAATATGAGAATGGCCTTTGACGGAATTCTTTGGTGTCCCCAACTTACCTGTGCCAAACTGCAAACGCAGTCGGCGATTGTCAACTTACTCACAGCGTCACGTGAGATGGGATAATATGATTGGACGATATCAGCCAGGAATGACTTGTACGCCTTATTGACTTCAGCGGTGAGCGATTCTTGGTACCGTGCTTGCTCCTGCGCTAGCTTCTTGACTTCCGGAGTATAATAACCTCACAGATATTTGATGCTGGGTAACCATCGATTGGCGAATCATAGCGATACGAAATTGGAGCGTACCTTGAGATCAGTTCCCAGCTAACGGGAACCTCGCGATTGTCGGCTTTCTTTACTTCAACGAGATACTAGCAGGTGCCAGTGAATTTAAAAGCCGCACAAAGAAAGTAGGCGTTTCCACTCCGCCGCTTGTGTTGTCTCGGGGGCGAAAATTCCGATGTTTCAACGGAAGGAGCAACAGGGACGTAGTCCAGTTCTGTGGTAGACGGTCTGCTTCTAGGCTGCGACTGCCTGCGGCTTCTCCGACGGCTAGTAGACTGTGGCGTACCGGTATCTTTCATATCTGTCCGTGTTGGCAAGAGTCCCGACGATAACCCGTCCTCTTGAGTGCACTTTCCGCCCATTCTTCTGCGGCCTCTCTCATACCCTCAAGCACTCTACCCGTCTCTCTCTGACTTCCCGCACGTTTATATACTGTAATCACGACATCGAGGGTGAGCCCGTGGTTAACCGACGTAGCCAACAAGATCGACATCAGTCCTTGAGCAGCTGCAAGAGGAACATCCGAAGGTGGATATGGGGTAAGTAAAGTCTCGGCAGGCCCGCCGTGTCCGTGGCTACGCAGTGGTGGTGCAGTACTACCATCAGCAAATTCGCACACTACTTTTTCTGCTTTTTGGAACTTTTTTGACACTTTAAATAGTAGATCTCTCACTCAAAAAAGAAGAAAAAGTTGAGCTTTCCATGCTTTTCTTACTTTTCATCACACTTTTCTGTTGGATTTGGAATCTGCACTATGACCTGAGGGAAAGGCCGGGTGGTGTAGTGGTAGCACACCCCCAGCACTATTGGGAGAGCCCAGGTTTGTGTTGGAATATTAAACTGCCCTTTTAGTAGTTCATATTTAGTGCGAAGGTTTGTTGCTTACATAAGCAAAAATGTGTACATACAGTAGAGTAAATTTTCTCCCTTCCTCAGTAGCTTGTTGATACTGAGGAAGTAATCATCTGACAGGTTATGAGCCCCAGCCAGCTCTAACTGCACACAAGAGAAGAACTAAAGAGAGACTACCAAAAGAAGAACTATGACATGTCTTTTGAAACAAAGCTTGGAGATGAATTTTTAAGGGTGCCAAAGCTTGTGGCAGATGGCATGAACTGGTTACTTATAAAGACAGACTTATATGGTCAGTGGAGGCATGAGGCCTTGGATGACACTTAGACAGCTTGGAGACTGAGCCCAAAGATCCAAAGTCACTCAATGACCAAGGGGAAAGTTGGGTCCCCACAATGTCAGCTGAAAAGAAAGAAGTTGAGGCCTGGAAGGCCAAAATGAGAAGGTGGAGAATGGGCAAAGCCATCATCAAGCAGCAGATCGCTGGAACTCTACCAGACACTTTGTTCACACAGATCAAGAGACTTAAAACAGCTCATGAAATATTCAGGCATCTCACAAAACTTTTCGAACAACAATCCTGAGTCATAGCAGTTGAGATACTCTGCAGAATGCAAAATCTACATTGTCAAGAGCATGAGGATGTGCACAAGCACTTTGACACTCTATGAGACATGCACGAGCAGTTAGCTTCAATGGATCAGGTGCCAATGGATGAAAGTTTTACTGTGATCATCATAAGTTCTCTCCCAAGCTTGTACCAGGCACAGATCAGCACAGTCATGGCCCTCTCGAAGGTCACGGGCACAGCAATAACTTCGGACATGTTAATGGAGACTGTATTGGATGTGTACAACAGCCAAAACTTGGGTGCACTGTAGTAGGGGGCAGGGGAGCACCCAGGCGCAGAGAGGGCTTAGTCAGCCAGGGCAGACATGGTGACAGATGAACATGTTGTAGATACATTGTCACAACAAGGACAGTCTCAGGCAAGCAAGCAGGTCTTTCCTACTCCAATGTGGTGACGAGAGTGCATTCAAACCCACAGCAAGGAAACACTGGAAAGAAGCACAGAAGCTGCACAACACCGATATAACACCGAACGCCTGCACAGACACCGAACATGCACTGCACTGATACAGAAGCAATGAGAACCGCTGAAGCAACCTGCTAGACAATGTACAGGTGGCATTCAAATGGACTATTGACCAACCTGTCGTCCAGACAAGAGCAGCCTAGAGATGAGCGGGGATGCTTCGTATGCATAATGTCCACAGCAATGTCACAAACCCTGTCACCATTAAGCACACTGTTCACTGACAGTGATCTCGGACTAGCTCCAGACAGGGAGTTGGAACCAGGCTCACCACCAGACTACACATCCATAAGAGCAAACCTCCCATCCAGAACCCAAAGTCCTGACCCATACAACAACATATGGTTTGGGACACGTAGACCACCAGCAATGTATAACCCAACAATTGTTGGAGATTGTAAATCTCCCCTGTAATGCTTGACTTAGGTGCGAGTTAAGGTTGCTTACATAAGCGCTTAGAGCGCACTTAGTAGTATGTTTTTCATACTGTTCCCTCAGTAGTTGAGTCACTACTGAGGGTAAGCCTACATATTCTTTACATTAGACTACTTACTGATACCTTGTAGCTGCCTACAGGTACATTGAATATTACAGTAGTTGAGTCACTACTGAGGCTGCCTACAGCCCTTTTCTACAACAATAACCACATCACAGTGACTCTTTCCAGGCTCATTCAGTACATCAGCCCCACCACTCACAATGGTAACCCTGCCCACAGCTGCACCAGCACAAACAACTGTATGGAATGGACCACAATCCCATGCAGCACGAGCAGCAGCGATGGAGACACTAAAACCATTCAAGGGGGATGAAGATGAGGCACAGGACCCACAAATGTTCTTATGCACATTCAACTGCATCATGAGACTAGCAGGTGTGGCAGATGAAGGGGACAAAATAGAGGCATTGCAGGACTACATAGCACCATGGTCAGAAGCACAGGCATGGTATGATGGATTAACTGGATCGCAGCTGTCATCATGGGCAGAGCTCAGCAAGGCATTCAACCAGCGATGGGAGCCTCTACCATGGGCAGAGAAAACTCTGGAGAAATATCAGGAGGAGCTACTGGCATTAAAGTTCGAAGACAATGAGGTGGGAACGATGAAGGAAATGAATGGGGCAAAGGCATGGATGCATGTCATATGGGTGAGGGAAGCCCTGCAACTTGCAAAAGCAGCAGGTGTGGAGAGCAATGTGGACCTAGTCAGGATAGTCCACAAAAACCTGCTGAAGATCATATGAAAGTTGATGACACAGAAGTACACAATGTTTGAAGATCTCATGAAGGTGGTGAAGAATCTGGACATAGAGGACGTTCAGAGGGAGAAAGAGGATGCAGATGAGCAAAGAAAGGAGGAGACAGAGAGAGAGAATTGAATCCTTCAACAACAAAAAATGTCCATCGCAGACATCACAATGTGCCTTCAAGGACTCACAGTGCAAGTGCAGTCTCAACAGACATGGACACCAGCACAGCCCCCAACCAGTACGAACACATGGTTCGCAGTCCAACAATCCAGATGCCCACTGACCACTACGGGTCCACTCACAGATGCCCAGAAAGAAACGATCTGCAACAATCTAAACACACTACTACATCATTCAGAAGATGCAAATGGATGGAGAGCATACCAAGCACAGGTGGCACAATGGGTGAGAATGCATGGTGAAAACTCACAGGTATCAGAGAATATGCCATTCCCACTCAGGCCGGGAATGGCAGTTATCTGCTCAGGAGAGTGCTACCAATGTGGAACACATGGGCACACAAGCCATGACTGCCCAGTACCAGTGGGAGATCAGATGTGACTGGATTCATGAGAAACAGCATGGAGAGCCATGTGCAGTAGAGCACTAGGATTGTACAACAGGGCCATGGCAGCAGATGTCAGGCTGATCAGCATGGAGGAGCAGGAAAATGGGAACGGGTCATTGTAGCGGATGGAACAACAACCCACGGACTGCCAAATGTATCTCGAGTGTCACATATAAATGTACATGTATCAAATGGTGAAAATGACAACACGTTTGATATGTACACCACGCTATCGCAAATGGGCGATGCAATGAACCTCGAGAACAAATCCATCCCATTTGTACATGGAGTCACAGTGAAGAGCGAAAGCGGAGAATTGGTATGACTACAAGCCCTTTTTGATGATGGAGCAATGATAAATGCTATGTGCACAATGGTCTTTGATGCAGTCAAACATAGACTAAGGGGGTGGACACACAACTCCCAAGTACTAAGAATGGCTAATGGCACTATAGTTCCAGCAACAGCCCAATGGGCAGGGACAGTACAAGTCGGAACGGCAGAAGTATAAACAATGTTCATCATTTTCAACAGTGGCAGAGGATGGGTGTTTCTAGCTGGAAAACCACTGCTGCAAGCACTGAAGGCAAAACATGACTATGGTATTGACCAACTAACAGTGACAGATGGAGATAATGTAGCAGTACTATGCAACAAGTACTACGACCTGAGGCATGAACAGATTATGGGAAGTTGGCACCGAATCCTAGATGTCAAACAATGACTAAGATGAGGAAATGAAATGAAAGATGAAGCACCCACAGGCACGGGTACAGAGACATACCCAATCATGCAGCCAACAGAGGAGGTGTTCACAAGACAAACAGCACTGTTTAATCCCCAGCAAGTCAAGTATATACTCAATACAGTGACAATCAGACATGACCTTACTCCAGCAGAATTGGAACAAGTCAAGACCTTCATAGCAGAATATGCAGACATGTTTGCATGCTCAATCAAAGAGGTAGTACCAGTACCAGGAGCAACGATCGACCTCAACATGCCAGCAAACATGTCATTTACCATGACAATATGCCAATGGTCATTATCACCACTGCAAAAAATGTTCATGCACAAGTGGGTTCAACAAATGATAGACACTGACATGATAGAGCCAGCAGATGTGGCCTGCATCAAACATGTCATGCCCACAGTACTCATGCAGAAAATGCATGATGACAAGGTCAACCTAACACTGGAAGACCTACAACATGTGCTAAATGAGCAATGTGAGAAAGCTGGAATTGAACCGCCATTTCCAAATGCAAGTATGACCACAGAACCATCAAGAACACGTATAGACCCCAAGGAAACAAAGTGGAGGGTAATGCAAAACTTTGGCAAGCTCAACAAAGTCACGCAAATACCACCACTACATCAAGGGGACATATGGGCAAAGCAACAGCAATTAAGCAGGTACAAGTATGTCTCTGTATTTGATTTTGCATCAGGGTTCTATGTGATTATGGTACCAGATGAAAGGAAGCCATACCTAACCTTCTTTGTGGAAAGCAGAGGGTATTTTTGGTACAAGAGAATGCCAATGGGTCTGACAGGAGCACCATTGACCTTCTCAGCAGTGGTAATGGAAAAGCTCCATGACCTACTGGCAGACAATACAATAGCGTTGTTTGTGGATGACAGCGGATGCAGAGACAACACATTCAAAGGCATGCTAACAATGCTAAGAAAAGTGTTCCAACGCTTCCATGAACATGACCTATCAATATCACCATCAAAGTGCAGGCTATTCATGATGGAAACAATGTTCGCCAGAGCTGCAGTAAGCAGAAAAGGCGTACAACCAGACTTAGCTAAGTTGTCCACTGTCATCAACTGGAAGCAGCCAGAAGATGCACTGAATTTATGCTCCTTCTTAGGACTAACAGGTCACTTCAGGGACCTAATCAAGGGCTACGCGAAAATAGAAGGACCACTTCGTAACTTAATCAAACAGGTTGAAGTTCCACACCTGGCAACCAAGACAACATACCGGCATATGATGACCAACCATAAGTTAGTGGATAAATGGACCATGGAACATACATGGGCGTTCATGCAGCTCAAGACAGCATTGACTAGTGAACCAACACTGCATGCACCGAAGTACGATGGAACTCCATTCACAGTCACCACAGATGGGTGCCAGGAAGGATTGGGAGCTGTACTAATGCAAAGAGTACAGATGCAAACACCAAGCGGAAAGGTGGTCAGCAAGAAGGTCCCAATAGCATTCACCTCAAAGCAAACTTCGGAAGCCAAATGCAAATACAAACCATTCTTACTGGAGTTTGTGGCTCTCAAGTATGGCCTCGACCATTTCACAGACATTATATGGGGGTACCTGGTGGAAATTGAAACAGACTGCCAGGCACTCAAGGATGTACTAACTAACGACAACATGACAGCAGTGCATGCATGCTGGAGGGACGGAATACTGGCCCACAACATAGTGGCAGTACGACATATGCTGGGCAAGTTGAATGTGGTAGCAGACAGACTCAGTTGACAATGGGACAATGTAGACTGCACTCAAGGCAAGGGGGTGGAATGGTCAGTCAACCCAGAACCCAAAGCACTAACCAATATAGTCAACAATGTATTCATGATTGAACAGATAGACAAACAACAACAAAAACTATGAGAACGGTTCATAAATGAACTCATGTTCTTGGAAGTCGTTGATGCCATACTCAACATGGACACAGCAGCAAACCTGAGAGACCGTAGCAAAGCAAGACATTGGGCTTTGCAGTACATCATTGAAGACAGATGCCTGTGGAGAATATACAGTGAGCAACAAAAATGTTGCAATGCTTGCAACATTTTGATTGTGTGTAAGATAGCTTGGGATTGGTTGTGGCTGTGCTAATGCCATAGGGAAGACAATTGTAGCCCTTGGTCACAGCTTTCTATTGGTGGTCTTCCCAAGCTCAGGAGTGAAGTGGCTGTGATGGTATGGGCCAATTACTAAGGCCTATGCATTGCAATGTTTTTGTTGCTGACATCATGGTGGATGCAATCTACAGTGTGGAGTATGTATTCATGGCAGGAATGCCAGCTATTGCTTACATAATATATCACATGATCAATCCAATGATTTGTCAGCATGTAAACAAAGCCAAACATTGAACTTGCATCATTTATCCTCTATCCTGTACCACAACTCCAAAAACTGCCTATCTGGCTCATCAGGGTTACTCTCTCTGGGAAATGTCAGCAAAATCTGGTCCTCACAGCACTACCATGAGTAGGATGTATGGCCAGCACCATTTGTTCCTTAAAAAAGTCACCTCTGTGTTATTTCCCCCACTAATGCCTGAGGGGTCCTGATGCTAATCCATACTGGGAAAGCTGAAAATTCCATGGAGGTCAGTCTGGCACTTCAGGACATGAAGAGTGAACTAATATGCTGCCAACTAATGTATTTGTGCCAAAGAGAAGCTGGCACCAAGGTTGGGTTGAGGCATAGCCTCCTTTTCACACCAGGTGTCATCAAGGGTCAGCAAGAATATGCCTTGTACAGAACTGTGGATGTCTGGCAAAGGAACATTTGGTCATTAGTGACCAATGGAAACACTGAGGGACATATTGCAGCAAGGCATCTGCACCCTGGAAGCCCAGTAGGCTATCCCACCCATGACCACCTAGTGTGCAAAGGAGGCTATGCCTCAGCCCAACCTTGGTGCCAGCTTCTCTTTGGCACAAATACATTAGTTGGCAGCATATTAGTTCACTCTTCATGTCCTGAAGTGCCAGACTGACCTCCATGGAATTTTCAGCTTTCCCAGTATGGATTAGCATCAGGACCCCTCAGGCATTAGTGGGGGAAATAACACAGAGGTGACTTTTTTAAGGAACAAATGGTGCTGGCCATACATCCTACTCATGGTAGTGCTGTGAGGACCAGATTTTGCTGACATTTCCCAGAGAGAGTAACCCTGATGAGCCAGATAGGCAGTTTTTGGAGTTGTGGTACAGGATAGAGGATAAATGATGCAAGTTCAATGTTTGGCTTTGTTTACATGCTGACAAATCATTGGATTGATCATGTGATATATTATGTAAGCAATAGCTGGCATTCCTGCCATGAATACATACTCCACACTGTAGATTGCATCCACCATGATGTCAGCAACAAAAACATTGCAATGCATAGGCCTTAGTAATTGGCCCATACCATCACAGCCACTTCACTCCTGAGCTTGGGAAGACCACCAATAGAAAGCTGTGACCAAGGGCTACAATTGTCTTCCCTATGGCATTAGCACAGCCACAACCAATCCCAAGCTATCTTACACACAATCAAAATGTTGCAAGCATTGCAACATTTTTGTTGCTCACTGTACATATTTCATTAGCCACTTTTATTTTTTGATGTGCTGGGTCTCTGGCAGAACTTTGCAAATATCTTGCCCAAAAAAGGAGATATTGCCATGATAAGCATATCCCCATGGTCCTATGATCATAGGCTACAACTTTCATTATGACATCATGGCTGTACAATTACTCCATATAGTAGATTTTTCAACTTCTGAGTCTGCACCAATGTGCTGTGGCAAATTCAAACTCCAATTGAAATTTGTGGGGGTGTGCCACAGCTGGCTTTGAAAGTTGCTGAGGTAAGCAAACAGAAGTATATAAACCCACTCACTGTGGCACCACAACTCTTTCCATTACCACCACCATCTCCTCTCATTGTTGTTGTTGTCCCTCCCTCTGATGATCCACCAGAGGGGGGGGTGGCAGAGGGAGGGGGGTAGGTTCCCTCATCTCCTCTTGTTGTTGTTGTCCCTCCCTCTGATGCCCACCAGAGGGGGGGGTGGCAGAGGGAGGGGGGTAGATTCCCTGTGAGGCTGTGCCTACTTAGCATAGATATGTAGTCCCTGTACCATTGTAATTAAAGTAATTTTATAATAATAATTCAATAATTAGCTGACTACATGCTAAGTTGAGTGTGGGAATCTGTATACTGAAGCAGTCTTGGGGGTAAGTCTGTACAGAGGGGGTCTGTCTTACTGATGTAATAGTAAGATAAACTAGGGGTAACTGGGTACATCTGGTGTGTTCTGTGGTGGGCTGTCCAGAAAATCACAGTCTGGACAGAACTGTCCAGAATGGACCACCCTGGGGGCTCTGGGGCTCTCTGGGGCTCTGTCCAGTACTGTCCAGAACAAAAGTGATTTACTGATGAAGACCTACAAGCAGTATCTCAGATGCACCACTGGCTAAATGACAAGAGGCCTGGCCCAACAGAACAAGCTTTCTCCCAGGCTGAAATCAGCACCAGTGAAGGTCCTAGGTTCCTTGTTACCAAAGGCAGTGGTGAATATGGCTCGATGGAGTCAAACACCCACCTCGCATACAAGGGGAACCACTATGAGAAGCCCAAGGCAAGAATGCAAAGCAACATAGCCAAATGCACCACCCACATGTATGCTCCACCTGACAAGCTCTGGGGGCACAACATAATACACACAAGTCGAACCATCCACCTACAAAACAATTCAACAATTGATCAAGCACCAACTGAGGTTGTTACTGGAGAAACATGGTCAGCGATCCACTCACAAATGATCACACACTCTGCACACATACCTATGTCTGAACCTCAACTCCCTACTGCTGCCACATCACTCAAGGACACACAGACCACATTAATGAGGACTTCACATGCATTCAAATGTGTGTACAGTCAAAACTGGGACACTTCGACCCTAGCACCCAGTATCCAAGTCCCAAAAAGCAATATTACAGACCCTGTACAAGTGATAGCAAGTGCACCACCTGTAAACACTCAGGATATGACCAGTGAACCAGAGCCAATGCCTGCACACTCACCAGTTACCCCTGCAGCTGCAGATGCAGGCAGCATGCACACAGAAACAGACCAAACAACCCCAGATCTTAAATCAGGCACTTGAAACATTGAGGGGGGACACAGGAATGTCCAACACCACCCAAACGAGCCACTCGTCAATTACAATTGGCCTCTGATGCCATACAACAAGCCTGAGAAGTGCTCAGCACATTTTGAGGCTCTTGCCTCAAAATTCAAACAAACAGTGGTCCTAGACTCACCTACCAGTCCATCAGAATGGTCTTGCACCCACTTCGAAGCCAGAGAATGGTCATGACACCTGCAACAACTGAGCTCTCACCTGCAAACACCCTATCTGTCAAAACCAGCACCCAAGCAGCAAAAGCCTCTCTATTTCAGTCAAAATGACTGCAATCCTGAAAGAAACAGTGTCAGAGTGACATTATGGACCCACAGTCATGGAACAAGAGACAATGCAAGTGGAGGGGGCATGGTGACAGGGGTAGAAGGAAAATGAGCCCACTGCAAGGCTGTGGAATTGCATCACAATGATCAACAATGGACTGCTTACACATCACGCACATGCAACAACAAACCCAAGGTAATCAACAAGGCTACTCGACACTTTAATGGCACACCCCAGTGTCACTGTCAGTACAATTTTATATCTGTTTTATAGCTACAATGAAGATGGCTAACATGGTATGGTTTATTTCTCAACTGGAAACTCACTGAGGGAGCATGTTGGAGTTTTGTACTTCTGAGTGCAGTGAGAACCACTTATGTAATCTTACCATACTTGTCCACCACTTCTTTTTCCTTATACCTCAGACTTTGTCCTGACTCAAAGACTGAGTTCACACTCTTAGGTTCATAAAGTATCACCTCTGCAAACATCCTTCAAAAAGCTCAAGTGTAACATTCATGCCACCCTTCCAACCCTCACTCATGCCCTCCAGTGATTGGATGTAACTTGGAAGGCCATCTCTGCCTGTGCCCTTGAATGCAATGAACTATGAAGAGCATTGTACATGAATCAGATTGCTGATGATGTCCCAGATCCAAACATGCTCATGTTCATTGACAAGGCAGCAAGGGACAGGCATACATTATTGAGGAGATATGGGTGCTCAGGAAGGGGCAGCTGCTGTGCTGTTCAGAGGTGATTCATCCAAGGAATGAGGTATTCTATCATTCCAGCCATCACCCTCAATGGGATTATTGTGTATGACATCATGGAGGGCCCCATTGACACAGATCAATTCCTCAAGTTCCTAAGGGAACAGGTGGTACATGCACAGTAAAATTTTATCTGTTTGATTGATAGATTCACCATGGTGAAGATGTTTGCATTTTGATTGAAGATGACCACTGTGAGTTTTTGGCATTGGATCTATGGCATCATCACTGACATTTCTATAGTGTGCAAACTTATATTTCTTCCCACATACTCCCCTGATTACAACCCAATCAAACAAGGATTTTCTACCATCAAAGCATACCTCTGCTGCCACACCAACGACCTGTCCTTGATGGCTATCGCTCATGCATGCCAGAGTATCACACCAGACAGGGCAGAGGGGTACTTCAAGGCATTGGGATACATCATGTAGTCTTAGTAATGTCTCATGTGTCTGTGTACATTGAAAATATCTGTGTATTTTGTTGATCATTCCATGCATTCTGGGTGCTTTGGGCATGAAAAATGTACTAAACAGCTGCAAGTAAGTACAACACAAGATATCTAGCAAATTATTATGTAGCTATGCCCCCTCCACAACCACTGCATCCTCATCCACAGTATAGCCAGGTGGAACAGGGAACCACTGCCAAAGCATCTCACAAAAGTAAAAGAGATCATAATCTTGCATTGCTGGGTAATTGGTATTATCATCCTGCTGCATGGGGGGAGCATTGAAATGAGAGCTGCCTCCATCATGAAACTGCTTCTTATAGAACACCCACTTTGGAGGCTGAGACTCTTGAGGTTCTGAGGCCAATGTGTTGGCTCTCTTGAGAGGTGGCTCATGACCCAAAGCTGAAGCATTGCTTCACTTGCACTTTGCATCAGGTCCATTCCACCATGTGTTGGGATGAGAATCCACACTCTAGACAGGGTAGGAACAGTCGGGTAGCCTAGTGGTAAGGCACCCCAGTACTAGTGGGAGGACCCAGGTTCAATCCCTGGTCTGGCCAGTATTTTCAGTCATTACCATGCAGTACTACCCTTCTTCAGGTGGATAGCATTGCCTGCTGAAATGCCAAGATCAGCCAGTAACTTGTCATCAACATCTGGGAGAATATCTGGTCTGATTCCATGCAACTCAAGGGCTGATCTGTATGATAGTGCATGGTGCACACCAAGGTTGGTCTCCACATACTGAAGATAGTGTGCCAGTTGAGTTGGGGAAGGGATCGGGGGAGATGATGTGGTATTCACTCACTGCCAAGTGGGAGTCTGCAGAGTAGGAGGGACAACCATAGGTGGTGCAGGAGCTGAGGCAGTTGGAGAATGTTGAAGACCAGAATCAAGCTGAGTGAGTGTCTGTAATAAGATTGCCAAGGTCAATGAATTGAGATCTGTCATAGCAGGGGATGCAGGTTGAGCAGCTGCCTTATGCACAGGGTGGAGGACTGGAGCCTTGTTTGCCATGTTGAATGACTCAATATTCAGTGGGACAGCAATAGTTGCTTGGCCCTCCTCCTAGCAATATGATTTTCAGCTTATGCTAGATGTTTCATTCATAAGACTTACCAATGCTAAACACCAATCATGGATCATGGCAGGCATCAGGGGGAGTGGCCCAAGGGGACTGATATATGTCAACCCTTCATCATGCTTGTTCTTGTAAACCTTCTGAAGTTTCAAATGCCATTGCACAAGGCAATAGTTGAGATCAGCTTTCTTTGTATGAGTAGATGTTCCCTGTAATCATAAATGTTAGCCACAATTGATGAGTCCATAAGGATGAAGACCTTATTGCTGTCAGAGGAGGCCTCCGAGTCAATGTCAGAGCTTGCTGAGCCTTTGGATCTCAAGCTTTGAAGCAACTTCTCAATGTGTCACATATCCATGAATACCTTTACTGTTGACAGCTTCTCTTCTGAAAGCTTCTTTACCATGTCCCTGTAATTGATGATGTTGTTGACATCAATTGCATCCAATATACATTGTCTACCAGTCAAGTTAGTAGGAGCTGTTGTGGTCATGAAAAAAAATTACCCTTTCACTTTCAGTGGGATGTACTTCAGAGGGAAGTGTTTCTTCTCAGTGACCTCATAGCTTGCTGGGCCATGCTTGAGGAGGACAGCTTTCAGAAACTCGATGTAATTTGAAGTGCTTGGAGTGAACAAGAGCTCCTTCATTTTCATGGACTTCTCCTCCTTTGAGGTTGTCTTCCCCTTCACAGATGTCTTCTTCACCTTCAAGTAGACAGTAAGTAGAATGGAGAATGACTGGAGAAAGTCATCCTCCTCTGGAGTGGGAGATGACATGGCAGCTGCAGAAAGAAGCAAAGACTACTTTTAATTACAAATCCTAACTAGGGTTGCTTCTGGGGTCTCACCTGGCAATTCCCAGCCAGCAGTTTTTGATTTTTGGTTTTTCTGCAGACTTTTGAAAACTGCTGTAAAACATTGATGTCACTGGGATGCCCTTTTTGTTCTTGCCAAGATCCCATGGGGAGTAGTAGATCATTAGACATTTATGTAAATGGAAAGTGCATTTTGAGTTCCTCATAAAATACAAATTGATGATGGTCACACTGAAACTAAAGTGGCTTAAAACATTGATGCCACTGGTTCCCATGAACCATTTGGGTCACATCCAGCTCCATACCCCTACCCTTTGGAATAACTGCTGTGGTCCACATGGAATAAAATGACCCCCAGAATGTAGGAGGTATCCAAAGCAACAATCTCCCCTTTGGACCCCTGATCCAGCCATCATTGAAAAGCCTGACTGGTTCACACCTCACATCCACATCTTCCTGGTGGATGCCATCAAGGAGTTGTTGGCTATCATGCAGTACTTGTGAAGGGATTGATGAAAAACAGACTGAGTAGGCTTTGAGAAATCCAGGTTGGTTGAGAAAAATCAGAATACATGACAAGTCAGCAAGACTCACCTATCTGTGCCCCTCTCTCAGCATCCCAGATCCTCACTGTCTTGTCAGAGGACCCTGACACTATCCTCTTGCCATCAGGGGAGAATCCAACTGACCTGACCTGAGCAGTGTGACCCTCAAGTGCCCCTGCTATCTGCACCCCTCTCTCAGCATCCCAGATCCTCACTGTCTTGTCATCTGACCCTGACACTATCCTCTTGCCATCAGGGGAGAATCCAACTGACCAGACCCAATCAGTGTGCCCCTCAAGAGCTCCTCCTATCTGCACCCCTCTCTCAGCATCCCAGATCCTCACTGTCTTGTCATCTGACCCTGACACTATCCTCTTGCCATCAGGGGAGAATCCAACTGACCTGGTCTGATCAGTGTGCCCCTCAAGTGCCCCTCCTATCTGCACCCCTCTCTCAGCATCCCAGATCCTTACTGTCTTGTCAGAGGACCCTGACACTATCCTCTTGCCAACAGGGGAGAACCCAACTGACATGAGCTGATCAGTATGCCCCTCAAGTACCCCTCCTATCCACACCACTCTCTCAGCATCCCAGATCCTCACTGTCTTGTCATCTGACCCTGACACTATCCTCTTTCCATCAGGGGAGAATCCAACTGACCAGACCTGAGCAGTGTGCCCCTCAAGTGCCCCTCCCATCTGCACCCCTCTCTCAGCATCCCAGATCCTCACTGTGTTGTCAGAGGACCCTGACACTATCCTCTTGCCATCAGGGGAGAATCCAACTGACCTGACCCAATCAGTGTGCCCCTCAAGTGTCCCTCCTATCTGCACCCCTCTCTCAGCATCCCAGATCCTCACTGTCATGTCATCTGACCCTGACACTATCCTCTTGCCATCAGGAGAGAATCCAACTGACCAGACCTGAGCAGTGTGCCCCTCAAGTGTCCCTCCTATCTGCACCCCTCTCTCAGCATCCCAGATCCTCACTGTCTTGTCATCTGACCCTGACACTATCCTCTTGCCATCAGGGGAGAATCCAACTGACCTGACCCGATCAGTGTGCCCCTCAAGAGCTCCTCCTATCTGCACCCCTCTCTCAGCATCCCAGATCCTCACTGTCTTGTCATCTGACCCTGACACTATCCTCTTGCCATCAGGCAAGAATCCAACCGACAAGACCCAATCAGTGTGCCCCTCAAGTGCCCCTCCTATCTGCACCCCTCTCTCAGCATCCCAGACCCCCACTGTCTTGTCATCTGACCCTGACACTATCCTCTTGCCATCAGGGGAGAATCCAACTGACCTGACCCAATCAGTGTGCCCCTCAAGTGCCCCTCCTATCTGCACCCCTCTCTCAGCATCCCAGATCCTCACTGTCTTGTCATCTGACCCTGACACTATCGTCTTGCCATCAAGGGAGAATCCAACTGACAAGACAAAACTAGCATGCCCATGCAATACAAGCTGAGCAGCTGGCCATTCCTTAAGCCCTCCCACAGAAACTCCAGCAAGGTAATGGAATTTTGGCATAAGCATCCTTCCAAGCATTGTATTTCTTGGTGCAAATGCCAATGCAGAAATGTAAAGGTGTGGTGTGCTGTCTGAGATTATGCTACCAAAGTTCTCCAGAAATTTAATCCCATCTTGTGCAAATGCCAAGGTATTATCAAAACCACTCTGGTCCTTGGACTTCATATTAGACAAGATAAACCATCGCCATGTTCACCCACCTGTAGCCATTTCATAGTGGAGGCCAGAGAACTTGTAGCATGTCCGAGACCACCAAGAAGACTCAGTGTCTCAAACCAGAAGAGAAGCTTTTCACATCCAATGATACCCTCCACCATTGTCGCCAGCATTACGTCAAACTCAGTTCTTCGCAGATGATAGGCCCAATATTGACACGAGTAAGATAGATTAGGTAAGATGTTTTTGTCGACTCTCTCCTGTAAATCAACAACCTCGGAGTTGCTGCAATAGGAACTCTCCAATCTACAGATGTTGAATTTGAGGTCACTGCAAAGGGTGTGCAATGACGCAAAGGCAAGGAGCCTGTGCATGCTAGGTGCACCAACGAAGTACACTCCGCTCCGTTTCACATCAGTGAGGAAGTCATAGAATGATGCATGCAGAGGCCGGACGACGGAGCACCTGTCCGCAATCCCACTTAACAGTGGTGCCATGAATTCTAGAATGACAATGATATCGAAATGGTCTGCCTCTGAGGGAAAGTGACTTCGCATCTCATTTAAGGTATGCAACTGCAGAGGTTCAGAGGTCGACATGATTTGTTGCATCACGGAGTAGAATCGTGTGAGCGTAGCCTCATCCTGAGGCCCGGGCATGGTGTCCTGCAAGATTGTTTTGTACATGACATCCAACAAGGTTCCCCCAGCAGCGGAATCAGGTAACATGACCTCGTTGTAGCGCTCCATTATCGTCCGACCTGGTCTATTGGGTTTGATGAACTTGCAGGCTAGACGAGCCCACTGAAATAGACCATCCGATTTCCGAGCAATCCTCTGGACTTCTGCAGTTCCCATCTCTGGATGATGGCGAAGCTCGTCTGTAACATAAAGTCGGATGTCGCACTCGGCAGATTGCGCAGATATGTTATCCAATGAGACGGGCTTCACGTGCGCAGCGTTACTCAAGAAACGTTCGATGTCGGGCAGTAGTCTGGAAGTCAGAAGGATGCGAAAGTTTGAAGGAAGGTGAGCGGCTTCCGCCGATGTGAGTAGAGATAGGATGTGCTCCCTTGAGGCGTCCGGCCCACTTTCATCCAGTGCATCTATCACCACCACTACGTTCCCAACGATCATCCCGTCGACCTTGGACAACGGCTCTAAAATGAGTCGCTGCCACTGTTGCGTCACGTCAGGGGTAGTTTTCAGCGAGCGCTTGTGTGCGACGATGTCCGATAGTGCACGCCGGAAGGCTGGATCTCGGTCAGCCAGATCACAAGCGATTGTCGTCAGAATCTTCTCCTCCCGGCGTTCTGTCTGCCGGTCACGAGCAAAGCAAAAGCAAGACCCAAGGCCTCCCACGTCCTCGACCCACGATGCAATTGTATGGGCAATGGCAGATTTTCCCCTTCCGGCCTGCCCATGAAGCCACAAGATGCGCGGAGCGTCGACGTCGGGATCGTGAATCCAGTTCATGATCTCACGCAAGATCTCCGTCCTCGTACCATCGAGGCATTTCTTCGTCAGGTTGACACCCGCGCCACCTGCGTAGGCCATGCCCTCGAGATTCAGATCTTCAGTTATGCCGTATATGTTCACATGAACGTCCCGAACAGCACGATCACGGTATTGTTGCATCAAGCCGTCTAGGGTCTTCACGTAGGCATCGATGACGGTCTGCGTCTCGGTGAAGACATTCTTTCCTATCCGTTTCCCTGCGAGTATATTGTGTTAAAGATATGGCAACCAAGTTTAGGGCATACATGACCTACAGAAGCTTCTCGTTGCGGAGTAGTTTTTGATGAAGTGTGCAGACTCGCTTATCGCTCGTGAGATCTTTGCGAGGGCATCTCTGATGTCGTCAATATTGTTTATGCGTTCATCTTCCGCAAGAAATTCGTATGTGCATTGCACCTTATCAAGGAGAGCGGATACCGCATTGTCTATATTCGCTTGATTGATAACCAGCTATGGCCAACCCCGTGAAATAAGAACTCAGTGTAGTAAGTAGAAACGAACCTGAGAAGCAGCGGTTAAGATGCCTAACGCAGCCTGTGCGTAGGGGTGGACCTGGTGCACGCATGCAATCATTGTGCGGATACAAAACATGAAAACTTACATGAGAAAGAGTGGAAACCACTTGATTGAAAACTTTGAAAGGTTTGAGATACGTATCACTCAAATTTTGAATCCCGGAGGATGTAGTATTGGCGATATCGACGGCATCTACAGCACCTTGTGCGACACGCAGGACAGCATGAACGCCGCCGAATTCCTTTGCTGCGACATCGACATCCTGACCAGCCGATGCTAGCGTGGGGTCTGGGTCTGGTTTTGCGATTGACTTTTCGGCCTGTTCAACGGAACCACTCAATCATCGGGTAGCTGGACATCACAGATCACATACCTCCTTGGTTGGAACCGCGGGGTGTGGCTTTTCTTGCTCATGCGCCCCGCCACTTGTACATATTTCGACAGTCTGTTCAATGGATCATTCATCATCGTGATTTTCATTGGATTGGGTGGATTGGGTAGATTACATACATTCTGATCTGGAGGTGGCTGAGCCTGTTCCTGATGCTCCAGAGGTCCCCGACTTGTCGATATGTCACCGATTTTCGTCGCGGTATTGGCCGAAGGACTTTGGTTCGATCGTTTGAAGAAGCGCTCCATTCTGGCCAACTTGCTCTGAGAATCTATGCTCGCTGTGTCGGACATGCCAGCGACATGCCCTGCGCGAGCCTCAGACAGTCCTGGCGACTGATTTTTTTTTTGCATATCGATCAAGTACATCTTGGCAAAAAGATGGTTACCCACCGAAGCAAGGCCGCTCGTTGAGTTAGACGGCTTCATGAGTCCCAAAAGACGACGTTTCCTTGACTGCGTTCTAGCCATTGAGAGATTGGTACACGACGGGTTTGAACCTTGGTTTGAGGTTGAGGGTGCAAACGAGGAAGTGGTGCTCGAAATTAGACGCCATCAACAGGACCAGTACTGTAGTGCACATTTCCCCTGTGTTTTCTGCTGGCCATCTCCACCGATTCCATTGTCCTCATTCCCACTCGTCCTTGCTAATATGCCTTGCTAGATGCTCCAATGCAGTTCATCACGTTGTTGGGACGGGTCAAGATCAGGGGGTATGGCTTGGTAGCGGACGTCCGACAGCTAGGATTAAGAGTTAAGCTTTATTGCTGGGCTGAACATTTGAACAGCTACACACTTCACGCACAGCGGCGAGCGGTTCGTCACCTTTTGGTGGACATTTCTTCGTCGGGCAGGCCTTCGACCGTCTGTATTACTACCGTTCCCGTCCTCGTACACGTCGTCTTTGGGCCTGGTGATACACAAACGGGTGTCTTCTGCAACATAACGCATTCCAATGGTGGTGCCTGTGGACCGTGGAGGCACGTCCTAGTTCAATCCGAAGAACTATGTCATACTATGTCCTGTAAGTGTAGGAGACGTCGGTTTGGTGTATCGACACACGAACTTATGATCTACAGCGTGTAGGGCAGATGTCTACAGGTTCCCGCGCGTAGAGGCTAACTGAATCATGGACTGCTTGACATACAGAAGATAGTACGAGGAAGATGAAGCAGTCGGTTTTCGTCCTACCTGGCCCGCGTAATACGTAGTAAACGAATACCTACCGACTTGAACACCGTGAGGATGTCTTCCTTCATCGTCTGAATCTCTCTCCTTCACAAACCTTCCGATCTGGATCGTATCTTCGGCTCTTAGACCCGCAGCGATGAAATTTCCAGCCCCAGTCGCAAATCCTTCACTTGGATCAATGAGGATTGTTCCTAGTCGTGTTATGCGTACACAGGCTGCTCTAAACAATGCAGGGTTTGAAGTTCCCCCCTGGGGATTGTAAGAATGGTGTTGCTGATCCGCACGGCCTATCGTGCTTTGAAAGTTGGTGATATTGTCCAACGGTAAGTCTTCTAAACACGACGATGAAGCAATATGATTGACACAAGTACGACAATAAATTTTCCTAGCGCATATTCTTTGAACGATCGATGATCGCAAATTGCTCGATGGACTGAAACGCACGATTATGAAGACCCACATGGGTAGCCGAAGGTGACCAACGATGTGGGTCGTTTGATGAAAGAAGTGTGTTATGAGGACAGCCTATAGTTCATACCTTCTAAAATCCAGCGAAGTTTATACGCGCCGGCAGTTGTCAAGAGTTGTCAGCGCGCTCACGATCGCCTTTGGGCCACCGGTTTCCGATGACTTGTCCAGGAGAATTATCGAAGCGCGTAAACCCGTTTATCATTAGCGGATGTATGTAAGTACAGAAACGACGGTGCGGTTGCGATTTCCTTAACCCGTGAGGGCATACACAGGGTCGTGTATTGGAGAACAGAAAATATGAGAAATGACAAGGGCTGCGACCGTAGTACTTTAATGGGACTACAAGCCATAGATAGCACAACGACGACAACCTTCTGTCGACGACAGTCATGTGCGCCTTGTTTCCAGTTATACTGAGAGATAAGGCGTGCATCAGAGATTCATTAAGAACTGACACGTTGCAGGGGTATTAGGTGTGATTGACTCGGCAGCAAGGGCACATCAAATGTATAATAATGGAGGAGATGCAAAATCGTTATCACCAAAATAGCGAAGTAGAAAATACAAAGGGATTAAATACCAGCGTCCAGGTTGGGACACAGTAGGTTGTTAAATGCGGCGACGGAGATGGCATCAAATGTGATGGAAGTCTGATTCTGCGACCTGCTAGATCCGCTGGCCATGCTGTCGAGGGACGCAGTGGTGGACGAACCGATTGCACTGGTGGAAGTGATATGTACGAGGCCTTCGCCCGTGCCATAGGGACGGACGAAGTTCTCTGCGAGGTTGCATGAGGTCGAATAAATCTTTGAAGTGTTGGCATCTACCGAGGTGGAGCTCGGATGCGTCCGTGAAGAGATCCTCCCTGCTCTTGATAGCGACGAAGATATCCAGCACGCATGTCTCACGTTGGACGGTGTTGAGTCGAGTGGGACAAAGGACGTCTCGGGTGATATTGGAATGGATCCGAGGAGTAAGGAGGGTGAACGAGAGAAGAGTAGGCTGGAAGGTAGGCTTGAACCGAAAATCACAAGACAGCTGTCGGTCCATTCCTTAGTCACCGGCACTTGCCTTTCTTGGAATATTACTGCCCTTTGCTTCGGCCGAGGAGCATTCTTTTGATCATGCAAGCTGCACTGCGAACCGTCTCGCTGACCCCAAGGAAGGGCATATCTCACACGGTGACACGTCTGCTGTCAACCAACCCAGCAGCGTCACCATGGTTCGTAGACCCAGAACCTGTGCATCAGAAACAAGCGCCGCCCCATCTCACGCCTAAAGTACAAGAATTTCCACCCAATCTACCGGATCCAATCAAGCAACTGTACATAAACTTAACCCAATCTCCTCTCCTGGAGCCATTCACGCTGGACGTGCGTGAATCAATTGCACCTCCGCCAGGACTACCACTGCCGAAACGGGCTCCACAGGGCCGCCGAAAACGGGGAAGAACGTACGCGGGGGAAGGTATCGACCAAGACGCCGTGGGTGGTATATGGAATTGGGTCGTCATTGCACAGGTAAAATACGCGTCCATGTCTTATCCTCTGTCCACTAAACTGCAGGATACAGGTGAAGGAAGGCACTGAGAATCGCGGGTCAATTGCAGCTGTCGTACGATCTGTCCGGAAGACTGTAAGCACACTTCGTAACTTTGCCCCTGTACTCGGTTACTCAGTGCGTTTTATCAGTTGCTCACGATGGATACCCCCATTCGCCTTCCGCCGGGCTCTAAGAGGCGGGCGCACAACGGTTGGGCTGTAGTCGATGCGGGGAATTTTGCGGTACACATCCTTAGTCGAGACACCTGGAAGAAGTACTTCGAACACTTGAACCAGTGATGCCTCCATAACTCCCCGATCCAACTTCCGACATCATTACAGCATATTGCGAAAACGATGGATATGTCGTGCTTGATATTTCGAAAGAAAGTGACGAACAACCAATAATAAGCATCCCGATAGTACCCATCCAGCGCCTTCCCTCGCTTCATCTCAGTCATTTAAACTAAGTCGGTGTATGTACTGACTAAACGTGAAAATGGCCTTTGACAGAATTCTTTCGTGTCCCCAACCCACTTACCATCGACAGACAACCTATTCTCAGCATTTCTGGTGCTTGACGGGGGAAAAAAAGTCGTCACAGGTACTTGCTTTGCCATGGGGCATTGGTGATGCCTTTACGGTGGACATCCCCAATAACCCATTGCAAGCACAACCAGCAAATCACTCCTCAAGTGCAATATTTGCATCAGCCGGGAGTCGAACCCGGAGCTAGGCCATGGGAAGACCCAATGTTACCGCTACACCACTAATGCTTAGCGCAATGATGAACTATTGGAAGTGTCACCTGCATTTGCGGAAATGACCATGGTACACTTGGAGTATCCCAAACAGAATGTGAGCTTTGAGTTCCAAGCGTCGTCGCTCATTGAAGAGGAGATCTTCAGTCCAATGCGTACCAGTCCGCACGCACAAATGCGACCCTTCGCCTCACGATCGTCAAACCCAGCAAAGAACTCAATCCAGGTGGCGCACTGCTCTTGGGTGTTGAGATACTCTTCCAGTCGTGCAAGGCCGTTAACCTTGAGATCTGGACAGACGCCAGCTGTTATGTTGCCGTGCATGTATGTATGTGCTGTCGCCGGCATGCTGCTGGTCGATATGGAATGCGACGACGCGCAACGCAAGGAAACATGGCCTTACGTCTGGACCATCGTGTATAGAAGGAAATGCATATTTCCTGGGACACACTGCGAGATGATACTTCATTGAAGTTGTCTCCGGGAGTGGTTTTTGCAGCCTCTAGGATTTTGTCGGCTATGAGGTTGGGAAAATTGACAGGCGAGACCTTGCGGTGAATGTGGAGGTGGCGTGCTGACGAGTTAATCCTGGTCCATAGCATCATTAAAGGTTGTGCCTCCCGGAACTTTCATCGAGGAGACCCGCATCATCAGTGGGAACTCTTTCAAAAAGTCTCACGAGCTCGGATGTCAAAATACGTGGCCAGCCGCCATGTAAGCGGGCATCTATGGTGGGTAAGTAATGATGTCGGGGACCATGTTCTTACCATACCCGCCATTGCCAAGTTGCGCTGGGACAGGGTGTCACCGAGATACCATCGATTCTGGGGGACACGTACCCTAACGGAGAGGGACGTTCGACAGCAAGAACTGTACCATAGCCATGTCATCCTGGTTGATCAACCGGTATTCGAAGTGGCGTCGTATAGAGGTGGTCTTCTTGGATTTTTCTGCTGGAACAACGCCATTCCTCAAGGATATTTACTGTAACATGTTCAATGGATCAACCTTGAATCACAATCGGCACGCACGACCACAGGAGCGTGTTGTCTCTGTACAAGATCGCTGTCTGTGCCAATCAGTAGGTTAGAAGACAATGTATATGAGGACTGGAACAGGGAATGGTAGTGCATACCTGTGGACGGCCTGTAAGCCGCAAAAAGCGACACACTGCTCGTCAATGCCCGCATTCGTGTGTAGCTGTCCAAACTCCCAGCACAACAATCAAATCCAACTCCTGCCAGCTCTCAGACACCCGCTGCCCAGTCTGGGACCAAAGATATATTCCATGATTTTGACTCGTCCCAACGTTGTCATGAGCTGTGTCATAACATCCGTCAAGGGGATATGTCCATGTCTATCAATGCCATCAATTGGTCATGGCTCACCAGGATGTACATGGTTGGGGTAGATGGATCGAGTTTGGCAGTACTATGGAAGGCAGATGAGCATCGAAGAAGTGCTGCGTCAAGGAAGAGCGGGAATGAAGTTCGAAGTGATACACGACGAGGAAACCCACTGCGGTGCTGGTCCGTTGAAGTAGGGAATCCACCTCGTAGTGTATCGTAGTGATGTGTACTAGTGGCCTGTGCTCTGACTCTGACTCCCCGTCTGTGTCCCGCTGACTAAGCCTCTCTATCCCTCGGCTCGCCCCTTCTCCCCTACTGCATGTGGCCCCCTCAAAAATGCCATGACGTCCTCGTCGTTGTGCTGCTGCTTGTCCCCCATCTCCTCCTGATCCTGATCCACCATCCGATCCTCCTTTCTCTTGCCTTCCTCGTCTTCATCTGCTTCCCTGCTTTCCTTGTCCTCTATGTCCTCACGTTCTGCCTCCCTTATACGCTGCTGCTTGTGTACCTGTTGTGTGTACATTTCTTGATTTTCATGTAGCTTTGTACCCGGTCTTGGTGTGAACGTGCATAGTCTTCATGTGCTGTACTCGCCCGGTAGTGGCATTCCTTCTAGGGTGGCAAGTTTGTATGGGTTTTGTATATGTTCAGTGACTCGTCACGATTGTGACCACTTGGGTATTAGCTTGCGTTCTGTTTTGAATGTATAGTCAGCGTCACTTCTATACACTTGGACAAGCTGTCCGGGTTCGAATGTCACTTTGCCTGGATACCTCCTTAGAACCCTTTTATTGTTGGAGATTGAATCACCACAGTGTGATGTATATTTGGTGCGAGTTTTCACTTGCTTACATAAGCACTTAGAGCGCACTTAGTAGTACATTTTGGTACTGATTCCTCAGTAGTTGAGTCACTACTGAGGGTATGTCTACACATTCTTTACCAGTACTTACTTACTGATGACCTGTAGCTGCCTACAGGTACACTAATATAATTTAGTAGTTGAGTCACTACTGAGGCTGCCTACAGCCCTTTTCTACATTTATCAAACACCGCTTTTTGTTTGAGTGCGTGTCGCACTGCTGCATCATATCCATCCAGCCGTTGTTGTGTTGCATAGGCCATGTGTGTCATTGCCTGTATCAGGTCAACTGGCAGGGCCTTGTTGTCTGGTCTGACTCATTTGGTGTCAACGACCAGGCCTAATAGCAACTCCTTCGGCATGTGCTTGAGTGCCGGTAGGAGCCTGTTATTTAGCACGCATACAGCCTCGTCCAAATATTCCAGCCAGTTTCATGGCAGACTTTCCCACTTCATGTCCTTGGTGTCATCTTCACCTAGTTCTGGCACACAGAGCTGTTTAAGGACATGCAGCAGAAGGCGGTTGGTCCCTTCCACTAATCCGTTGATCCATGGTGAGTACGCTGCTACCACATGATGTTTACATGACCACTTAGCACAGAAGTCTCAGACTGCATTATTGTCAAAGTGTTTTCCCCCATCCGTCATGAACGTTTCCAGCGCCATGTACACTGCAAGCATTTCACAATTTTTCTTCAGAAAACATGCTAAAAAAATTGAAGAAAGTGATACTCTTTTTTCACAGGTGTTTTCAAAGAGAAAAGGCAAAAATAATCTTTTCTTTTCTTTGCATGACTTGCCACAAAACATTGATTGATGGTAATACCCATTAGTGCAGAAGCTAATCAGCACTACCATCAATTCATGTTTTTCCACAAAAAAGGCAAAGAAAACAAAATATTATATTTGCATTTTTTCTGTGAACACAGCCCAAATAAAAGAGTATCTCTTTTTTCAATTTTTTCAAGATATTTTGGCATGAAAAATTGTGAAATGCTTGCAGTGGTAGTTGTTGAATATCAACGACAGGCTATCGGTTGTTGTTTTGGCAGTGCCAGCTGTTTTGAACTTTGTGACCCATAGGTGTTGTGAGAAGGTGTCTAGGAACAGTCCGAGCATGTGGTATCCACCTTTGCCTGTGGGCATGCTGAGGTAGTCACTGACTAACAAGTTGAACAGGTGCCTATGTGTGACTGGTTCTAGTAGTGAGTGTACATGCTGTGGTCCGAAATTTTTACACTTAGTGCAGGTAGTTATTGCATTCATGATCACAATGTCTATCTTGGGGGCATGGAACTTGTCCGCGAGCGCTATTTTGATTGCGTCCCTTCCCCAATGTCCTCCCGTGTTGTGTAGTTGTTTCGCCTTTTGTTCTGCTTCTTCTCTCATTATACACTCCGTCCTACTTCTTGGTTGTACGCTCGTACTTCCATATATACACCATAGTTGTCCATCATCGATGAAATACTGCGATGCTCTGTGACGTGCTTTGCTATGGATCTTCGGGTTTGTTGCTGTGTCTATGTTGAGGATAGTGTCGATAACTTCTAGGAAGATTGGTTCATTAGCGAAGTGGTTACGTAGTTTTTGATGTTGTTCATCAACACTACTTAGCATGAACACATCGTTAACAAGACCTGAGATTGCCTTTGGTTTGGGGTCGACTGTCCATTGACTTCCGTCTTCCTCCGAGCGTTCAGTGTTATCCCATTGCCTACTAAGGCCATCCACTATGATGTTGAGTTTGCCTGGTATGTGTCTTACCACTATAATGTTGTGTGCCAGTATTCCATCTCTCCATCTAGCGTGCGCTGCTGATATGCTGTCATTCAACAGGACATCTTTTAGCGCTTGACAGTCAGTTTCAACTTCGACCGGATATCCCCATATGATATCTGAGAAATGGTCCAGTCCATACTTCAGCGCTGCGAACTCCAGTAAAAATGGCTTATAGTTGCACTCTGACGATGACGTGCATTTCGACGCGAACGCTATGGGCACGATTTTGGTAGTGGTTTTGCCGCTTGGCAGCTGCATCTGAACACGTTGTGTTAGTACTGCTCCTAGACCTTCCTGGCACCCATCCGTTGTAACCACAAATGGTGTGCCATCGTATCTGGGTGCATGTAGTACTGGTTCATTTGTTAACACCGTTTTGAGTTTCATGAATGCGTTTGTGTGTTCATCTAACCACTTGTCCACCAGTTTGTGGTTTGTCATCGCACATCTATACATAGTTTTTGTTACTGGTTGCAGTACTTCCACTTGTTTTACCAAGTTTCATAGTGGGCCTTCTGTCTTCGCGTAGCCCTTGATCAGATCTCGGAAGTGTGCTGTTAGACCTAGGAATGAGCTCAGATTTAGTGCATCGTCCGGTTGCTTCCATTTAACAATCGCTGTTAACTTAGCTAAGTCTGGTTGTATGCCCCTTGGTCCTACCATTGCTCCAGTGAATGTGGTTTCTGTCATGAACAGCTTGCACTTTGGCGGCGAAATTGATAGCTTGCATTCTCTGAACCATTGGAATACTCGGCGTAGTGTTTGTAGCATGCCTCCAAACGTGTCGCTTCCACATCCACCATCGTCTACAAACAACTCTATGGTGTTGTCTGCTAGTAGGTCATGCAGTTTGTCCGTGACAGTCACTGAGAAAGTTGTTGGCGCTCCTGTGAGTCCCATTGGCATTCTTGTATACCAAAAGTAACCCCGTCCTTCCACGAAGAACGTTAGGTATGGCTTCCACTTATCCAGTACTTCTATCGCATAAAAGCCTGAGGCAAAATCAAAAATGGATACATATTTATGACCACTTAGCCATTGTTGTTTTGCTCAGATGTCGCCTTGTTGTAATGGTGGGATTTGTGTGACCTTGTTGAGTTCTCCAAAATTTTGGGTAACTCACCATTTCACCATTGTATCTGTGTTGTGCACGTTGACTGGAATGCTATCCACTGGTTCGTCCACATCTGGGAATGGGACGCTTATTCCAGCGTTTTTGCACTGTTTGTTTAACTCACGCTGCAGGTCTTCTAGTGTCAAGCCCATCTTGTTGTCATGGGCTTTTCGTGTGAGCACTGTGGGTGCAATGTGTTTTATTTTCGCTATTTCTGCTTGCTTGATCATGCCCATGTCTAGCATTTGTTGTACCCACTTGTGCATGAAGATCTTCTGCGGTGGTGATAATGGCCATTGGCATGGTGACGTGGTGAACGTCGCATATGGTGGTACATTGAGGTCTATTGTTGCACTTGGGATCAGTAGCACTTCCTTGATAGAGCATGCAAACACATCTGCATATTCCCTTATGAGTGCATTGATCTGCTCTCTTTCCTTTGGGCTGATGTCGTTTCCGACTTGTACTGCATTCATGATGAAGTTGATACGTTTAGGGTTAAATGGGTCTGTTTGTCTCGTGAACGTATCTTCTTCTGCTTGCATGATTGCATATGTTTCTTCGTCCTTTGCCTGGTCAGGTGGCATTGGTCGTTCAGCTTGAGTCAGGTTCGCTTCCACTTGCTGTTTAACGTCCAGCATTTGACTGTGGTCTCCCATGATTTGCTGGTGTTGCTCATCATGGTACCTGTTGCCCAACATTAGCACATTTTCTCTGTCTGCTATGCTTACCTGGTCTGTGCTGTAGTCGTGCTTGGCTTTCAGTGTCTTTAGTAGAGGTTTGCCTGCTAGGAACGCCCAGCCACCATTGCTGTTGAATACTATGAATGTTGCTTGTACTTTGACCATTCCTACTTGCACTGTTCCTGTCCACTGTGCTGTAGCTGGGGTCATTGTGCTGTTAGCCATCCATAGTGTTCTGGAGGAGTTTGACCACCCCCTTAATCTATGCTTGATCTTATTGAACACCGTGGTGCACATTGCATTTACCATTGCTCCATCATCGAATAGGGCCCGTAGTTGTATTTGTTCGCCTTCTGGGCTTTCTATTATGATGTTCTGTATGAAGGGGATGGTGTTGTTCTCGCAGGTTGCATCATTTGTTGTTGTACTCACAGTGTATACATCGATTGGTTGTTTGTTTGATACATGTGCATTTGTACAATTTATGCGAGTGCTGCTGAGAACTACTGGGGTCGTTGATCCATCCGTTACAATGACCTGTTTTCATTTCCCTGTTCGTCTGCTATTACCAGCCTGATATCTGTGGATGTGTTCCTGTTGATGGATCCTAACGCTCTCATGCACATCACTCTCCATGCTGTTTCTCTTGGATCCAACTGCATGGCATCTCCAGGTGGCACTGGGCATTCGTGACTAGTGTGCCCATGGGTGCCACACTTGTAACACTCTCCAGAGCAGATTATGGCCGTTCCTGGCCTCAGTGGGAATGGCGTATTTTCTGATACCCTGGTGGTTTCGCCATGCATTCGAGTCCACTGGGCTACCTGCATGTTGTATGCTCTCCACCCTTCTGTATTCATGGTGTGATGTTGCAGTTGGTTGACTACATTGTGCACAGTGTCCTTCTGTGCATCCGTGAGCTGGGTTGGTGTTGTTGGTCCACACCTCATTTGCTGGATTGTAAAACGGGTGTTTGGCATGGCTACTGCCATCGTTGTTGGTCTTGTGGGTTGTACCATGAGTCGTTGTAGCTGCGTCGTGATGCTCGCAAGCGACGCCTTCTGCTGCTGGATGAGTCGCTTTTCCCTCTCTTCCTCCTCTTTTTTCCGCTCATCCACCTCCTCTTTCTCTCTCTGCAGCTCTTCAATGTCTATTTCCTTTACCCCTTTTGCCAAGTCCTCGAACGTGGTATATTTCTTCTTCGTCAGGTTGTGTACGACCTTCGGCAACTTCTTGTGAATGATCCGCACAAGCCCTACGTCCTTTTCAACTCCTGCAGCCTTTGCCAGTCGTAGTGTCTCCCTGGCCCAGATAACATGGGTCCACACTTTCATGCCATTGACGTCTTTCATGGTTGCCACTTCGTTGTCATCTAGTTTTAGCGCCAGTAACTCTTCCTGGTAGCGTTCTGGGGTTTTTTCCGCTATGGGAAGGGGTTCCCATCTTTGGTTGAATGAGGCTTCCAGTTCCGTCCATGATGATCGCTGTTGTCCCATAAGGCTATTGTACCATGTCTGCACGTCTGACCTTGGTGCTATGTAGTCCTGTAGCGCCTCAATCTTTTCTCCCTCATCTGTTATCCCCATGATTTGCATGATGCGGTTGAATGTTCTCAAGAACATCTGTGGATCCTGCATGTCCATTTCATCTCCTTTGAATGGCTTGAGCACTTCCATCGTCGCTGTGATACGTGCGTTTACCACCCTTGTGTTATTCTGCATAACTCGGTTACCCTGCTGCGCCTGTGACATTGTTGGGGCTGTCACTGGTGCTTTTGTTGGTACTACTGCTAGTGAGTAGTGATGTAGTGCAGTGGTTGGTGTGAAGACTGAGTTTCACACATGATACGAGGTTGGTATTGGGGGTACTGGTAGTACTTGTGATGATGGGGGCCAGTATATACCATCATCTGATTCTGGGCTTTGTGGCTGTGACAGTGGTATGTTCTGTGTTGATGTGTACTGTGGTGGGGAGTCTGCTGCTTGGTTGTTTTCGGGTATTAAGGCAATGTCACTGTCTGTTGCCGGTGTGCTCAGCAGTGATGATGTTTGGGATGTGTTGGTGGATGTCATTTGAGCGACAAAGCATCCCTGAGCATCCCTGGGTTGTTCTGTTCTGAATGGCAGTTTGGCTATGCTGCTTTGACAATCTGCTACTCAGCAATTTTGGTGGTTTTGTGTTCTCCACCCGGCGTCCTTGTTGTCTTCTGGTTTGGTACATGTCTGTGGGGTTTATGCATGTCTTCGGGATATATCAGGTTCTTTGCTTCGTGGGTTCGAATCTACTATCGTCACCACGATGAAGTAGGGAATCCACCTCGTAGTGTATCGTAGTGATGTGTACTAGTGGCCTGTGCTCTGACTCTGACTCCCCATCTGTGTCCCGCTGACTAAGCCTCTCTATCCCTCGGCTCGCCCCTTCTCCCCTACTGCACCGTGCGTCAACTGCAACGTGTTCAAGGCGTCTAATTTCGAACACCACTCCTTCGCTTACGCTCAACCTCAAACCAAAGTTCCAATCTGTGATATACCTATTTCTCAATGGCTAGGACACAGTCAAAGAAATATCGTCTTTTCGGATTTGTGAAGACACCTAATTCGACGGACGGCCTTGCTACGGTGCGTAAACCATCCCTTCACCGATATGTACTTATCGATCTGCAAAGAAGCAGTCGCCAGGACCTTCTGAGGCTCGCGCGAGGCATTTCGCACCAAGTATGACCTCGCTGGCCAGAATGGGGCACATCTTCAAGCGATCAAACCACAGGCCTTCGACCCCTACCGCGACAGAAATCGCTCATGCAAGGACCAGTGGAGGAGCTCAGGAGGAACAAGAACAGTTTCAGGCAACTCTAGAACAGGATGTTTGTGATCTATCCCATCCAATTAACCTGATGATGACCATTGAACAGGCTGTCGCAACAAGTACTAGCGGAGGAGCGCAAGAGCAACAAGAGAAGTTCCCCACAGTTCCACCCAGGAATGTATGTGATCTGTGATGTTCAGCCTTTACACAATAATCAAGTGATTCTGTTGGACAGGCTGAAAAGTCAATGGCCGAACCAGAACCAGCACTCACGCCAGCATTGGCTGGCAAGGATATCGATGCCGCAGTAGAAAAATTCGACGGCATTCATTCAATCCCGCGTATCGCACAAGGTGTTGTAGCCGCCGTCGGTAATGCCAATACTACGTTCTCCGGAATTCAAAATTCGTGTGATACGTATCTCAAACCTTTCAAAGTTTTCAACCAAGTGGTTTCCACTCTTGCCAACGTAAGTATTTCATGCTTTGCATCCAAGCAGCGTGTGATCGCATGCGTGCATCAGGTCCATCCTTATGCCCAGGCTGCGCTAGGAATTTTAACTGCTGCTTCTCAGGTTCGTTTCTACTTGCTACCGACATTTTCGTATTGTGTCTCACATAGTCATCTATAGCTGGTTATCAATCAAGCGAATGTCGACAGTGCGGTGTCCGATCTCCTCGACAGGGTGCGAGACGTATACGAATTTCTTACGGAAGATGAAAGTATCAACAGTATCGACAAAATGAGAGATACCCTCGCAAAGATCGCACGAGCGATGAGCGCCTCCGCGCAGTTCATCAACAACTATTCTGTAACGAAAAGCTTCTGTACGTCATGTATATCCTAACCTCGGTTTCCATATCATGACACAACATGTCCTCAGGGAAAAGAATGGGAAAGAATATCTTCTCCGAGACGGAAACCGTCGTTGTCGGCTACGTGAAGGCCCTAGATAACCTGATGCAACAATACCGTGATCGTACCGCTCGGAATATTCAAGTCAACATACACCGCATAACAGAAGACTTGAATCACATATCTGTAGACTTGAATCGCATTTCTGAAGGCTTGAGTCGCATATCTGAAGACTTCAATCTCGACGGCATGGCCTACGCAGATGGCGCGGGCCTCAACCTAACGAAGAAATGTCTCGAGGGTACGAGGACGGAGATTTTGCGGGAAATCATGAACTGGATTCAGGATCCTGACGTCAACACTCCGTGCATCTTGTGGCTTCACGGGCAGGCCGGAAGGGGAAAATCGGCCATTGCGCATACAATTGCATCATGGGTCAAGGACGTGGGAGGACTTGGGTCTTGCTTTTGTTTTGCTCGTGACAGGCACACTGAACGCCGGGATGAAAAGATTCTGACGACCATCGCTCGTGATTTGGCTGACCGAGAGCCAGCATTTCGGCACGCACTGGCGGACATCGTCGCAAGCGACCGCTCCCTCAAGACTACACCTGACGTGACGCAGCAGTGGCAGCGACTGATTTTGGAGCCGTTGTCTAAGGTTGACGGGATGATCATTGGGAATGTGGTTGTGGTGATAGATGCCCTTGATGAAAGCGGGTCGGACGCCTCAAGGGAGCACTTACTGTCTCTACTCACATCAGCTGAAGCTGCCCACCTGCCCTCCAACTTCCGCATCCTTCTCACATCCAGAACGCTGCCCGATATCGAACGTGTGCTGAGTAGCGCTTTGCACGTGAAGACTATCTTGTTGGATGCCATATCCGCACAAGTGGCTGAGGACGACATCCGACTCTATGTTTCCAACGAGTTTCAGGGTCATGCGGTGATTGGAGCCACAGAAGTTCGGCGTATTGCTCAAAAATCAGATGGTCTATTTGAATGGGCTCGTCTAGCCTGCAAGTTCATCAAGCCCAATAGGCCAGGTCGGACGATAATGGAGCGCTATAACGAGGTGATGTTCCCTCACCGCGGAGCTGGGGGAACCTTGTTGGACGTCATGTATAAAACAATCTTGCAGGACACTGTGCCACAAGATGAGATCACACTCGCACGATTTTGCTCCGTGATGCAACAGATCATGTTGACGTCTGTACCTCTGCCACTGGATGCCTTGAATAAGATGCGAAGTCATTTCCCCCCAGAGGAAGACTATTTCGACATGATTATCATTCTCGAATTCATGGCACCGCTGTTGAGCGGGATTGCGGACAGGTGTTCCGTCGTCCGACCTCTCCATGCATCATTTTATGACTTCCTCACTGATCGTACACGGAGCGGGGTGTACTTCGTTGGTGCATCTAGCATGCACAAGCTCCTTGCCTTCGCATCCTTGCAGACCCTTAACGACGACCTCAAATTTAACATTTGTGGATTGGAGAGTTCTTACTGCAGCAACTCTGAGGTCATCGACTTGCAGGATAGAGTCAACAAAAATATCACTCTCAATCTATCTTATTCGTGTCAATACTGGGCCCACCATCTAGAAAGAACGGAGTTTGACTCGAGGCTTGCGAAACTGGTAGAGGGTATCATCAGATGCGAAAAGCTTTTGTTTTGGTTTGAGACGCTGAGCCTTCTCAGTGGACTCGGACATGCTACGAGAGCTCTGGCGTCCACTATAGCATGGCTAAAGGTGGGTGAACATAGTGATGCTTTATCTCGTCTAATTTGAAGTCCAAGGATACAAGTGGTTTTGACAATACCTTGACATTTGCACGAGATGGGATTAAGTTTCTGCAGAATTTTAGTGGCATAATTTCACACAGCACCCCACACCTCTATGTATCTGCACTGTCATTCACACCCTCGAACACCATGCTTTCAAGAATGCTTTTGCCGAAATTTTCTTGCCTAGTTGGAGTTTCTATAGGAGGGCTTAAAGATTGGCCAGCTGTTCAACTTGCAATACAAGGCCACACTAGTGGGGTCTCATCAGTTGGATTCTCCCCTGATGGCAAGAGGATAGTGTCAGGGTCCTGGGACAACACAGTGAGGATCTGGGATGCAGAGGGAGGGGCACAGATAGGAGGTGCACTTGAGGGGCACACTGGTAGGGTCTCGTCAGTTGGATTCTCCCCTGATGGCAAGAGGATAGTGTCAGGGTCCTATGACAACACAGTGAGGATCTGGGATGCTGAGGGAGGGGCACAGATAGGAGGTGCACTTGAGGGGCACACTGGTAGGGTCTCATCAGTTGGATTCTCCCCTGATGGCAAGAGGATAGTGTCAGGGTCCTATGACAACACAGTGAGGATCTGGGATGCTGAGGGAGGGGCACAGATAGGAGGTGCACTTGAGGGGCACACTGATGGGGTCTTGTCAGTTGGATTCTCCCCTGATGGCAAGAGGATAGTGTCAGGGTCCTATGACAACACAGTGAGGGTCTGGGATGCTGAGGGAGGGGCACAGATAGGAGGTGCACTTGAGGGGCACACTGGTCCAGTCTCATCAGTTGGATTCTCCCCTGATGGCAAGAGGATAGTGTCAGGGTCCTATGACAACACAGTGAGGGTCTGGGATGCTGAGGGAGGGGCACAGATAGGAGGTGCACTTGAGGGGTACACTGATGGGGTCTTGTCAGTTGGATTCTCCCCTGATGGCAAGAGGATAGTGTCAGGGTCCTATGACAACACAGTGAGGATCTGGGATGCAGAGGGAGGGGCACAGATAGGAGGTGCACTTGAGGGGCACACTGGTCCAGTCTGGTCAGTTGGATTCTCCCCTGATGGCAAGAGGATAGTGTCAGGGTCCTGGGACAACACAGTGAGGATCTGGGATGCTGAGGGAGGGGCACAGATAGGAGGTGCACTTGAGGGGCACACTGGTCCAGTCCCATCAGTTGGATTCTCCCCTGATGGCAAGAGGATAGTGTCAGGGTCCTGGGACAACACAGTGAGGATCTGGGATGCTGAGGGAGGGGCACAGATAGGAGGTGCACTGGAGGGGCACACTGGTGGGGTCTTGTCAGTTGGATTCTCCCCTGATGGCAAGAGGATAGTGTCAGGGTCCTATGACAACACAGTGAGGATCTGGGATGCAGAGGGAGGGGCACAGATAGGAGGTGCACTTGAGGGGCACACTGGTGGGGTCTCGTCAGTTGGATTCTCCCCTGATGGCAAGAGGATAGTGTCAGGGTCCTATGACAACACAGTGAGGATCTGGGATGCTGAGGGAGGGGCACAGATAGGAGGTGCACTTGAGGGGCACACTGGTGGGGTCTTGTCAGTTGGATTCTCCCCTGATGGCAAGAGGATAGTGTCAGGGTCCTATGACAACACAGTGAGGATCTGGGATGCTGAGGGAGGGGCACAGATAGGAGGTGCACTTGAGGGGCACACTGGTGGGGTCTCGTCAGTTGGATTCTCCCCTGATGGCAAGAGGATAGTGTCAGGGTCCTATGACAACACAGTGAGGATCTGGGATGCTGAGGGAGGGGCACAGATAGGAGGTGCACTTGAGGGGCACACTGATGGGGTCTTGTCAGTTGGATTCTCCCCTGATGGCAAGAGGATAGTGTCAGGGTCCTATGACAACACAGTGAGGATCTGGGATGGTGAGGGAGGGGCACAGATAGGAGGTACACTTGAGGGGCACACTGGTGGGGTCTCGTCAGTTGGATTCTCCCCTGATGGCAAGAGGATAGTGTCAGGGTCCTGGGACAACACAGTGAGGATCTGGGATGCAGAGGGAGGGGCACAGATAGGAGGTGCACTTGAGGGGCACACTGATGGGGTCTCATCAGTTGGATTCTCCCCTGATGGCAAGAGGATAGTGTCAGGGTCCTATGACCACATAGTGAGGGTCTGGGATGCTGAGGGAGGGGTGCACACAGGTGACTCTTGCCAACTAGTCATGTTTTCTGACTTCAATGAACTAACCTGGGTTTTTCCAAGCCTTCTCAATCTGCTTTTCATCAGTCCCTTCACAGGCACTGCATGACAGTCAACAACTCCTTGATGGCATCCCACAGCAGGTGAATGTGTGGCATGAACCAGTCAAGCTTTTCAATGATGGCTGGGTCAGAGGTCCTCAGGGGAGATTGTTGCTCTGGATACCTCCCACATTCTGGGGGTCATTTTATTCCATGTGGACCACAGCAGTTATTCCAAAGGGCAGGGGTATGGAGCTGGACATGTCCCAGATGGTTCATGGGAGCCAGTGGCATGTATGTTTTAAGCCAGTTGTTTAGTTTCAGTGTGACCTTCATAAATTTGTATTATACAATGAACTCAATGCTGAGAGACTTGAAATTATAAATATCTGATGATCTACTCAGCCCATCAATTTCTTGCATTCCCTATTTCCCTCTATCAGCAAAAAAAACTTTTGGCCATGTAGCATTGTGCAGCTACTACAGTGTGACAGGTGGGTCCCCCATTGTACAGTGGCCCCCAACTTGTTGATTACTACATTTGAGACCAATATATATGTACATATCTGTCTAAACATATGAATCATAAACATGGGTTTCAACATTAGAATGCCATAAATAAACACAGTGATATATGCCATGGAATGGCTTATCTCACAGGGAAAATGTTGGGTGTCCCAGGTTGGGGACTGTCAGTAGCATCAGGAGATAAGTGTAAGATTAAGGTTGGGTGGCTTGGACTGAGATCGAAAACCACATGGTTTTTCGTGCGCCCAAAAGGCAATTCTCGTGGCCAGACCCGAGTTGCGACGACCCACAAAGGCAACGGACCGAGTGGAGGCGCGCGCCTATGGGGGTTCTCACGGGCCACGCCCGCTAATATATAAGACGAGCAGACTGGTAATGCTGCACTCTTTTGTCTCCCAGAAGTTTGCATGGTCGTCGTTGGGCTCTGAACATGGTCATCAGGATATTGTGGTCGAACCGGTGGAGTCACAATTCCTCTCCCTCCCTGGCGCACCTGGACAACTGAACAGTAGCAGGCATTGAATTGTACATTTGCCATCAGCTCAACCATTTCTCTGTAAAGACGAAAAGGTCCGAGTAGTGATGCATTGGGAGCCATCAACATCCACCCTGCAAGCCAGTGAAAGAGACAATATATATTATTCAACCAACGCACCACGACAGCATGAGATAGCAGTGGATTTGCAGTCGATAGTATATATCAGACCGAGCACAGACTATTCCAGTGAGAAGGAGAATCAAGACCCCTGATTCCGCCTCCAGGATGAAAAGCTAAGAGCGCCAATAACCCCAACGACCAGTAATGCTGTTCGCGCTCCTACGAGACTAGGGACGTACAAGTACCAGGCATTATCCATATTGTCCTTACCCTTGACATCGTCGATGAAGATCAACTCGTTCTTCGCCCGTTCCTGTCTTCTTCATCAGACAACTCTCCTGCTCAGAGTTATGGACCCTTCGCCAGAGTAGGCGCTCGCTGAGGTAGAGTGGTGGTGTGGGAAATCCAACGAAGGCATTTCGAGTTCATGCACCGATCTGGTTTGTCCGCTCCTTTTCACCGGGACGTCGAGATCCGAGTTCATCGCACGTGCGCGGTCGAAATAGCAGCTTGCAGCATCTCTGTCCCGCTGCCACGCCTCTGCACCATTTTCAGGTTGGGGTTGCACTGGAACACGAATCGATGATAATGTTGCATATTAAGCAGAGAGCACGACGGAAGCGGCACCTTCGAGATGGAGGAGTCCAGCTTGCAAGTACAGCTGCCTTAGTCCAGCGGCGCCACCGATACATTGCACATAGTAAGATAAAGTCCCCACGTGTTTTCTTCAGCCTCTTTCACATGGCTCAAGGATGTATGCGGTGGGAGGTTATGTGTAACTAATTTCATAGTGGCGGACGGGAGGTGGGCATGGTGCCACGCTCGCCTAAGGGAGCAACAAACATGTCAGTCTACGTGAGACGTGTCCAAAGAAAGAACACGTACACAAAGCACTCGAATGCTTCCTCCCTATCTTTCCTGATATCAACAAGTTCAATGGCAAAAAATATGAGACTAGTGGGATCCATGTTATATTTCACCTCAAGATCGGGGACATTTAATATGCGGATGGGTGCGGATGGGGAAAGTTCCTGAGGTACTGGACCCACTATAAGAGACGGCCAGATGACAAACTGGTCCTTTTCCAGATGCAAAGTTAACAGTTTTCCGGAAGGCGAGTGCAACGGCTCTGGCGAGGAGAATGATGACAGGGCGCAGAGCTGCGTAACGACCGATACATGGCCAGATACAGCTGGGGTTTCCCGCAGACGATATCCGGGCTGTTCTTCTGCAGATGATGTCAGCAACGAGTGTGCAGGGACAGGCTCCTCAGCGTCTGATGTCTGTGCGCTCTCCAGTGATGCGACGAAACTGCTCGGCATCTCCGGGTCAGATACGAAGGCATAATAGTTGTGGTCGATAACGTCAAAGTGGTGCGCTCCTGCGAAGTCCGCGGTTCGAGCTGCAATGCCAAGTTGGCGACATCCCCATCGCCACAGAGGCATCCCTGAATTGGCATATGTATTGTATGAGAGAAGGGATAGCAAAAACCCAGTGGACATTGATTTAATATACATACCTTCACTACGGGCTGTTGATCCTTGACTCCAGCCAACAAGTAATTCCGTTCTATCACAACCTGTTGGAAGCTCTATATGGGCACTCCTATACGGGGGTGGCGGGTATAACTTACAGCGACGTCTTCCTCCGAGGCCTCGAGTGGAACCAGTAACCATACAGTTGCCTATGCGCGCACCACGGTCAGATTTCCTGATGGCGATGTCAAGCCATCACTGAAAACCTACAACGATACACGATGAATCTTGAATGCACCTGATACAATAGAGTGCTTGAAAGCGTCGCAGTTCGCCACTTCTATCACCTGAGAAATCGTGGTCAGTTGTGTCTAACTTTCAACAAGGACAAGAGGGTCGAGCCAGTTGCGTAGTGTACTGCAGTCGGGAGTCAGAAGCAAGCTCACATGTAGCGAAAACTAACACAGGGGTCAAAGTGCCTGCTATGGAATCTATTTCCCACCCGACGATAGTCCCTTCTGCTCGAACTCGACCCCTCCGGTGCACCTCATCGCAAACAAGGTTGTCCGACAAAAAGTCTTTGCCATCGTAGTAGCAGCAGTCCTAATAGCAGACCATCACTGAGCACTGTGAACGCAATCCCCGTCATTTCTGCCACGGCATTTAGCCCTGTTTATTCCCTCACGGGTCTAGGAAATCGGAACTACAACCAAGGTCATTTCCGTTGCTACGCCTGCTCACGATCAGCTTACGACTCGACAGTTCTCCTGGACGAGAAAATTTGGGACGTAAAGGCGATCGAAGGCGCGAGGGCGAGGATACTGACGACTTTGAGAACTGCTGCTGATGTGTAGTGCGCATATGAACCCTGCTCGGGCTTCAAATGGCGCGTACCCCAGGCTGTCCTTGCGAACAACCAACGTCGTTAACTGCCTTTCGTAAATCGATACCCATGTGAGTCGTGCACTTGCGATTATCAATAACTGGAAACTGTATTCGTTTACCGGCACGAAAAGTACCGACAAAGGTCCGTTTACGTGCGAAGCCGATCTCGGACGAGGACTGTCTCCGTGCCTGGAGAGCAACAGTGCACAAAATAGATCGATGGAGGCGGAGATCCGCGGTATACTCGTGAAGGTAAGTCATATATTCCCCGCTCTTAGTGTCCCAGTGCTTGATATAACGAAGGGTAGCTGGAAGAAACTAGACTCGCAGCGCCCTCACCCAGTACCCCTGACTGTCGTCCCGAGGCACTTCACAGTAGGCCACCACCATTAAGTAATGGCAGTCGTTCCATACGTTGCAAGAGCCCTGACACACAGACACCGTGTGCCTCAACCACCCCACCTCCAAACCTTCCCCTTCATTGCCTTCTCAAAACGATAAACTGCAGCATCATCCATTTACCACAGAACCTTTTGATTCCCCTTCAGCCATGTTGGCTGTTGTTCAACTGGAGAACCACGTTTGCGAAATGTCGGCACAAGTTGAGGCCGCGAGAGCTGAACGACAAGCCCTAGTCGCGGCGGCCGCAAGTTAAAGGCGGGTACGTTGTCGCGTTCTTGTGGATACTGCTGTTTCGTTTATCCTAAGCTAGGCAACGTCTGGTATGAAGACGGATAATATAGAAAACATTCTACGGATCGAGGAAGAGTGTGTCCAGTGAGTGCACATGTGTTTGTTGGCCCTTATTATAATGTACTGATACGGAGATAGGTTATCTGCTCAAGTCTGCCACCCTCAACAGCAGATGGACAAGGCAAAGGCCGAGATGAAATCTCGCGAATCAGAGCTTTTGAAGGAGATTGAAGTCTTACGGCCTCTGGTCAGGTGAGCGTTCCCTGTGAGTTTTCTATTTCATTATTGGTATCTATAGGAGACTCACGTATTCCAGCCACTGGTCCCTGTCGATGCTAGTATAGCAGAAGAAAGAATGGAGTTTGCGACGCCTCTTCAGCCTAGCTCTTATCCACGCGGTGTCATGATACCCCACCAGAGCCAGTTGATCCATCCCTCATCCCATTACCCTTCTCTCCTTTACGAACATCTCCCCTGACTTTCTTTGCCGGACTTGGTTCTTCACACAGTCCTACCTCACTCGATATACAGCGAGTACAAAATGCCCTCGCGATGGCTAGAGAAAATCTAGCACAAGAAGCAAACGCACTGTCTCAGTTGCGAACGGAGGTCGAAGATCTGCGACGACAAATACCCGGCCCTAGTCCGCCATAGGACAGGGAGGTTGATTTTTGGATTGTGAACACGTTTCTTTGTTATTCATTTGCTCTCGTGATTGTCTATCCGTTATTCCCTTGCGTATTCTGTTACCCTATCACAGGACTGGTTCGTCTTGCTTGTCTGTTTGCGTATCGTTGTCAATATAGCATATCTAGCTCGCGGTGATAGTATCTAGTGACCTCCATCTCTCTTCGGCTGCTATTTGCTATGCGTGTTAAGGTCTTCGGGTGGAGGAATATATTGCAGGTCGGGGAATTGCATATTTTTCCAAGGATGCTCCGGGTCTGGAGGTTGCTTCACGTAGCCAATTTCTCTTGGAGGGATCCTACGTGGCTCTTCTGGAGAGGGAGACGGTGGACGTGAGGAAATGGGTGTGTTGGTGTACGACGATACGGTTACTTTCTTCGTTGTAGAGTTCAAGGATAAGACTTTATGGCTTGATTGGGGACCGGTAGCCGTGCCCTCGCCAGCTGACCGACGTGCTCTCTGTGTAACACTGGCACCGGGAAGCATTGGGTCCCAATGCGCCCTCTACCTTGCAAGCCTCCTCAACAGCTCGATGCCGTTCATCCTCCTCTTTCACGACTTGCCCCCTCAATTCTTCCAGTATCCGGGCGACTAACACCGATCGACAGGTGTTATCAAGGAACGACTGGCCACAATGCGGACATGCGTGATGAGGTAGGTTGAGATTGCAAAGCACGAGACCACAGCCGTAGCAAAGGGGAACGTAGGTACATAGTAGGCCATGTTCCCTGGCTGAACGTATGTATTGACATGGCCTTGTCCTGGCGATGGAAAGTGGAGAAATCGCATGCGTAACTAGGCAGAAACAACCGCCTTTGGGGTCTTCCTCCTTCCCAGAGGCGTATTCTACGTTTTGAAGGCGGGTTTCGAGAGCTGAGATGGCCTTACTTTTGGTTGGGAGGCCCCGCCTGGCTCTTTCCTTTTGCCTGCCGTTTTGCAGGGGCTATAGTGGGTTGTCGTGTTGGTATGCGATCAGATGTTAGGGATCCGGACGATGTCCAGGACACCTGTTGGGGTCCAAAAGTCAAGTCACCTTTGTTTCACATCCAACTTACTGCAACTGGGATGGCCTCCACATCGAGCGCACCACCGTACTACGTGCTTGCATCTCACAACACACTCCAGCCCGGTACATCCTCACAGGCCTCGAGCATACTCGGCCATGTCGATATACAATATCGCCACGCCGATGACTCTTTGCTGTCCTTACTTCCCGGTCACCCAGACGAGCATGTGTTCGTCCTCTACCACGACCCAGACAACCCTGCAGCTCTGACCATCAAGAGCACCTCGAGCCAGTTCGCTCTTTCAGGTGTCAAGGTCTCGCAGGCAACAGGGGCTAGTATGGACGAGGACAAAAACCATAACATGTATGTCCTGCAAGTGACGTCCATCGGTGCCGATCCCAGCAAGTACGCCAGCTAAGTTATATGAGGGGATCCGATGGCGCACTGAGTCGATATGATCCCAACTATAGCGTCAGTTTAGAATCGTCACAGGCATATTTACAGAACCCTCAGGCATTGGTTACACGTTTCAAGCAGAGGTACGGTGGCCCGCGCTCTTAACGCGATATGATCTAGCTCAGTCCCCAGCCAGGAACCATGCCATTCGCAGTATCTTGGAGTATCCGGGGTAGAGGAGAGCCGAAATCCTGCACCCCAAGGCTCTCCTGGACCCTACCAGGCGATGCTGATACCATTGATTCGTAATTAATTCCCGTCGCCACCTGGTTATCGATGTATTAATGCTGCTAAGTTATGTTGTTGCGTGGTGACGTAGACTAAACTCTCATGCGTGGCAGGGCTCAGACAACGTAAGTGTCCTCAAGGTTTGATGTACTTATGGTGCTCTGCAGGTTCCGCGCTCAACTATATTGAGCCGACAAGGATGGCATGTGTAGACTGTCGGTGTCGGTGACACAATGGATGTATTGCATCAGAACCGCAAATCTGTAACTTGAAATTGCCAGCTGACCAATACAGCTCGATGATACAAATCTTTTGGATCGTTGGTTTTTATTGCCAATCGGACCGGCGGGGTTATGGTCTCCACTTTTCCCTGGCACACCTGGACAGCTCAACGAGAGCAGGCCCTCTGTGGTTATATATCGACATTATTGGAAACATGCAGGCTTTGAATTCGACATCTTCCGTCAATTTCATGGATCTAACCGCCATCACCTCAACTCTTTCTCTCTAGTGACCGTCATTGGTAACGACAGTGTGTAATATTCAACCAACGCACAACGAAAGGGTAGCAATGGATTTACAATCAATAGTAGATACTGGGCCGAGCACGGTCGATCCTGGTAAGAAAAGAGAATCAGGACCCCCGATTCCGCCTCCAGGATGAAAAGCTAAGAGCGCCAATAACGCCAACAACCAGTAATGCCGTCCCACTAGGGACGTACAGGCACCATGCATTGCCAATATCCCTTACCCTTGAAATCATCGATAAAGGTCAACTCGTCCTTCGTCCATTCCTGCCTTCGTTGGACAACCCCCTCCCGGTCCGAGTGCATGGATCCTTCACCAGAATAGGCACTCTCCGGAGTAGAGACTTCCAAACTGGACTAGTAGGATCCGTGTTATATTTCACCTCAAGATTCAGGGTCGTATAGCATAAGGATCAGTGCAGATGGGGAAAATTCCTGAGGTACGGGACCCACTATATGGGACGGCCAGGTGCAGAGTTAACAGTCTTCAGGATGGCGAGCGAGTGACTCTGGCGAGGAGAATGATGACAGGATGTGGGCCTGCATAACGGGCGACACATGTCCAGATACGCTTGTGGCCACCCGCCGATGACATCCGAACATAATGTCCGTGTACGGATAGCAGTCCTAATAACAGACCATCGCCAAGCGCTGTAATTGCAGCCTTTACGGTATTATAGCCCTGTTTATGCCCTCACGGGTTGAAGAAATCGGAACCACAACATAAGTGGTTTCCGTAGGTACACCCACTGATGATAAGAGAAGTGGGATTTACCAGCTTCGGCAGTTCTCTTTGACAAGGAAATCAGGGGAGCCAAGGCGATCCTAAGCATGGGGGCGAGGGCACCGACAAATTTGAGAACTGCCGCTGATGTGGAGTGGGTACATTAACCTTGCTAGGGCTTCACAAGGTATGTATTGTATGTTGTCCTCGCGACACACTGCTTTCGGCGCTGGAAAATAAATTGATGCTAATGTGGATCCACATAGCCGTGCATTTCCGTGCATTAAGCGATGCGCGATTATCAATCGTTCAAAGAATACGCATTCGGAGAATTTGCTGTCTGCACTTGCGTCGATCGTATGGTTCTGTCGTCGTAGTTGGAAGACCCGTATGGAACAATAGGACCAATGTTCGAGTAGCCATAGGTCGTGCCGTTCAGCAACACCATCCCCATACCCACTTTCTCCTTCCAAGTGGGTATCGTCGGGGACGCATATCCCCAGTGGGGAGCTTCAAACCTAGTATGGTTGAGGTGGTCTATTTGTTCGCATAACACGAGTAGTGACCATCGTCGTTGATCCAGTTGACGCTTTTTGCGATTGGGGCCGGACAGCTCATCGCTGCAGGTTTAAGAGCCGGAGATTCGTTCGAGATTGGAAGGTTCGTAGAGAAAGAGACTCAAATGAGTAAGGGAGACGCGAAGGTGTTCACATCACGCTTCCTGCATTACACGGATACAAAGGTGAGCTCCCTTCTAGTGAGCGACCAGATGAGAGACTTCATCGGATTCCAGGGGTGATGCGACGAGTCCGAACTCTCAGCAAGGCGTCACCGACACACTGGGAAGGTTCACTGGTAGCATGGGATCTTCCAGATTTAAGGCCTGCATCCACACGCAGTGCAGGCCACTGATCGGCACAATATTTGGGGGATCATGATTAGTGGGTGGAGCGACGACCTATGTACGTAGGACGAAAAGTAACACCGTCCCATCTTGCTCCGCCGCGTATCAAGCAGCCCATGATTCAGTTAGCCTATCCATGCGGAAAGCGGCATCTGTCTTACATGCCATAAATCATAAGTTGGCGCGCCGATACACCAAACCAACGCCATCATAGCATGACATAGCTCTCTGGTTAAGCCGGGGTGCATCTCCACAGTCCGCATGCACGACCACTGTGACCTTGACGTAGAATAGAATATTAACACCTTCAGGCGTCTTGTAGTGGATGCGCGTAGTCTTCGTGACTGTTTCCACGGGAATAACAGATAGAAGTTTAAGACATTCAATTGTGTCGTCCGCTGTCTTTGTTCGATTTTCTGGTGATTTTCTCCAAGCATCCCGAGTGCTGAAGCATGACCAAAATTATTGTGCTTGGTTGTCCGCAACTGTAAGTTTGGGCGGTTTTGTTGATAAAGTCATGGCTGCCGCGTTCTCAGCCGCAAGATGAAGCAATTGTCTTGCTGTCGAGTAGAAGTCGTGCACTGCTACACACGTCTGCATTTCGGCGACCAGCGGCTGCAATCGCTCGGTCGTCCGTATTTCTCGTCGCACGGCGCTCAAAGCCTTCTCCGCCGACTCCGAAAGAGGACGCGCCTCTACTGACGAGGGCATGGAAAAAAGTGAAACACGAAGCACAGCACTACTGGCATGGGTCAAAACTACTCGTGTCGGAGGTCAGGATATCTGCAAGACTGCAGTGGAAGATTCTGCATGGAGAAAGTCTCACACGGAGGGAACGCAGACCGGTGCTCCCCACCTCGACGCCAGCAACCAGAACTATCACTAATGGGATGGAGATATCTTAGTTAAAGCGTGCAACGCAGGACTTGCTCAGACTCATCCCATTCTCCGTGTTCCTCATCGTCCCATTCATGGAACTGTTGCTCCGTGTCGCTCTGAAGCTTTTCCCCAACATGCTCCCTTCCACCTTCGAAGACAAGTTCGCAGCTGTGAGCTCTCCGCATTTCATCTTTGCATCATCCCTCCACTCAACCCCCATGAAATTATGCAGGAAGAAAAACAGCGCAAACTCCTTCGTGTCCGTCTAGAAATGGCCAAATTCCTACGAGAAACGCTTCGTGAATCTGGTCTCAGGGCCAACGCGCATATCGTCGGCTCAGACGCGTTCAAGGAGTTCTTCCGCAAGGTCCGTTCGACAGGTGAATCACCTTCTGCGGCAGATATCATCAATGTAGCCAAGCTCTTTGACGACGATCTCACCCTCGATAACTTGTCACGCCCCACAACTCGTATCCATGTGTCGTTACATGGGCGTCAACGCATTCGGGACGGACAATTTCCTTAGGGGCGCTATACGCTCGCGGCGCAGGAATCTCCGTAGGGATGATCAAGCAATCGATGCTGAAGGTGTAGATTCGTTGTCTGTCGCAGAGTTGCAGGCGGCGTGTCAGTCAAGAGGTATCCGTACCTCTGGAGTGTCCCCAGCGAGACTCCGTGATGAACTGTCAACTTGGATCAACTTGCACTTGCATAACCGTGTCTCAGGGGTACTTCTCATCCTTGGACGGGCGTTCAACTTTGATAGAACGTATGGAGTGGACGAGGATTGAAAAACTGCTGTCATTAAGTGCTTGGAGAGCGTCATGAGCGGGTTGCCGGACAACTTGGTTAGTCCTTCCCCTTTATTGCATTCCCTCTTGTTTGTTTACGTGTCTCTCTAGCTCAATGAAGCTGAACTCGAGGTTGACTCGGACAAAGCAAGTTACAAGCAGAAGCTCGAAGTGTTGCAGCAGCAGGAAGAGCTCATCGAAGACGAGGAAGAGCAAGAACAGAAGGAAGAAGACGCCCGGCGTGCTAAGCGTGAATCCCAAGAACAAGAAATACGTACCGCCCATTCACTTCTTCCTGACACGGAAGTAAGTACACAGTTATGATCGGAAACGGAGGAGACTGAATAGTGCTGAACCAGCTCCATCCAGAAGTCGCCCCAACTACTGAGAATGCACGAATGACGACGGAACAGCTGAACGGACTAGGAGAGGCACTCTGTGTCTTGTCTGCTAAATCTAGTGTCCTCACAGAGCGTCGTGACGAGCTGCGCACGCTGATGGAAGAGAACCTCCAAGGCGACGAGGTGAGTTTCAACTTCATTCATTCGACGATAGACACCCTCATGTTCTCATTTTCCCACACAGGACCCGAAATCGCCATCAAGTGCACTCACGAAACGCATCCGAACCATGCTCACCAAGATCGACGCGCAACTGCAAGATTACGACGCCCGCGTGGGAAGCTCATTACAGATGATTTCTGCAGATGCAGGTCGAATCCCAGTTGAAGATCTTGAAAAAGCGCTCACGGTTATCAAACATCGCCCGGATGATGAAGTTACTCAAGCTGTGATCCAGAAGCCGGATGTTGACCAAGATGGGTATCACAACACATTTTTCGAGATTTGGGATCAGTTTTAATGACAAACAAAATGTCAATCTTGTATTTGAAATATAATTTGCCATTTAGGAAATATGGAAACTTCAAATAATGTACTAAATTATATGTGAATTCAAACTTTAAATATTGCTTCACAGTTAGGTCAACATTTAAACCTGGTCAAAATACAGATACCCCCCCTTTTAGGAGGGTTGTTGACATTTTGTCTGGATCTAAATGTTGACCTAAATATGAAAACAACATATAAAGTTTGAATCCACATTTAATTTGGTACATCATTTGAAGTTTTCACATTTCCTAAATGACAAATTATATTTCAACGACAAGATTGACATTCCGTTTGTCATTAAAACTGGTCCCAAATCTCGAAAAATGTGTTGTGTATGTGGAACTTGAACATGTGTTGGGGTTGATTAAAGAGGAAGGGCTTGGTATGTGCTGCTCGCTTCCGTTTACACGTGTCCCGAATACGCGGGGCTGACTGAAACCGCGTGGACAGGCATCGAGGTTGATGATGAGGCACGAACGATTATCGTTCAGGGCAAGGAGATCAGGATGGATTCAAGGCCTCGAGAAGAAGACATCGTACAGGAGTAATGGATTCGCAGGCTTGTACATACGCATCCCTTAGACATTTAATGCAATCACAACTTAATCGATCCGTGAATGATACGATTATGGGGTGTGGATGGTATATTGATTTAGGAGATGCGGACAGTGTAATACACCATCGTGGTAATGTCAGCTGCTATGGACGTCGAATGCGCACGAAAGGAAGTAAAGAGATGACAGCGAGAAGCCGAAGATAGGTGGATCGTGGAATAGCACTAAACCTCAAGATATGACACAGATCGTAAAACCCATCGAATCGGATCGAAGAACCGAGGTTCCTTGTTCATTCGTCAATGCAGAGAGGGCGCTAACAGCACTAAAGTGTGGGTATCGGAGCATGTGGTTGGGATATGGGTTCCTCAGCAGGTGTACTGGGTCCCTCTGTTTTTTTCCTCGAGATATGTTGGTTCATCATCTCCATCGGACAGCTCAGCCCACCACCTGCCGGCCTGGAGGATAAGGACACCGGTGAGTGCGACACTGCATATAAGATGATTGGAGGCGAGCTCAAGCGTCGGGAACCGTAGAACGCGGGGGAAGGGTTCGTCGATTTGTTGGCATGGGAGAGACGAAAACTTGGCTACCACGTCTGGATGTGGAGAAGATGATTCGTCAGCGTAAATGGAATGCAGACCAATTCAAACGCACTGGGGATAACGGAGTAGAGGTACATCATCACTGTGGTACCGTAGAGGACTGAAGTAGTGGCGTTAGTACGAGTTAGACGGGGCACACCACCAAGCATTAAATGTTGCGGAAGTAGTAGCATAGTGCTCACCTATACTGCCTCCATCAAACATGAGATTGCCTGCTTCCCCATCATGGAAGCTCCAAAAGATAATGACACCTCCCAATGCGACGATGGCGAGGAGAATGTATAATAACTCTATAGGTGCCTTTGTGAGCACAGAGTAGTACAAGGCTGCGGTCCAAAGATGCTCGTCCGTGACGGGTGACTTCCAAAGTGTGAGTGAGTCTGCAATCCAGTGTGTAAACAACGACCCTGCAGTGCACGTAGGGGTCGTGGCGGTGGTCAGTTGCACTGTCTCTGGGTGGAGAGCTGGCCTCACCGAGTAGAAACGAAGCTAAGCAGACGACAATACCCGCTCGTACACCCATCGTGAGCGCGTAAATAGGGCAGTCAGGTTGTGCCTCTGCCTTGTCCTAAACTTGCCCCTTGTTCTTGTACTTGAACCGAAAATCACAGGACAGCTGTCGGCCCATTTCTTGGAGCCAGTTCGGTATGTGGAGAATTTCCAACACCGTTTGTAGGTGGTAAAAATGGGCCGATCATCACTATAGCAGTCAGAGTACCCCTCAAATCACATGTCATCTCAGGTCAAAAACGGGAAAGACATACGAAACACTGCAGCAGCGAGGTAAAACACCGCAAGAGGCCACCATACTGTTCATTTCGTGAGTCGTTGATATGGGATTGCTCACCGACATATCAGAAACAGCGCACCTTTGAATGGTCTTTCTAAATGCGGTTTTTTCCAGCGCAAATAAAATAGACCGTGACATATTTTATAAAAAACAGAAGAGAACAGAGCCGAAGGAACACGTACAACTACAATAAAGAAATTGATAATCTGCATAGGATATCCTTTGACGTCTAATATGAACGGGTATGCTACAGACATTGGGGGTGCAAGGATTACAATGACCAATGAACGTCGCTTGTAATTCCGACGCTGGATGTAGGGGAGGACACACAGAAGGAATCAAATGCACAATCAAACCTGGCAAGGGGGATTTCCCCGTCGGCCAATTGGACGCCCAGAATTTATTTCCTAGGGGCAGAGGGATGCCTTCTTTAGCAAGTTCTGGAAAGGGAATTTAGTAAACAATTGTATTTGCGAACAGGAGCGGAAGGCCTCTGCAATGACGGAACAGGAGGATATGGAGCGGGATGGGGATAACACACCTTGATTCACACGTGCAGCCGCAAAGGTCTGTACGCATATTTAGCAAGAAGGGTAATGCATATATATGGACGATGTGTAACACGCACCACAGTAATCACATTTCCCAACGCACTCAGCGCAACGAAAACCGAGAGCACTCTTTCAGCTGTCGTTCCGAACACGTTTTTAAAGAACAGCGCTGCAACTGTGACACCCGAGTCTTCGATTTCAGTCTGGAACGGTTGCAATGCCAGTAAATACGCCCCCCACCAAGTCGTATTGCAATGGAGAGTACGTGGAAATGTGAAACACACCTTAGCCACGGCAGCGAAGTACGCCACATTTGCAAGGATATACGACAACGTACATATGCCTAGCCCGAGCGGGCCAGCAATTTTGAGTGTTCGGACGGGGTTACGGACATTGTTGAGGACGTAGTTGACGTTGGACCAGCCAGCGTAAGCGTTGAGAACTTTAAACGTGGCTGTTGCGTACTATAACGGGTGTATGCGTGGGGAAGTCGCGTTCACGGGATTTGAGTCAGAGGAAAGGTGAAGCGAAGGGAGCGAGAAGAATGAGTCGTGGAAGGAAAAGAGAGCGAAAAAAGACTCACGCTATTACTACTCGTTGAGCTACCCACGAACGCATTGCGGAAGTTAGCATGCGGGTCCTGGATACTCGTTCTGCCGCAGAAGACTACCCAGCCTGATACGACAATAAAGACAAGGATGGCGATTTTAAAGGCAGTAAGAATCTGAGTTATAAGGTTGAGTAGAGATTAGAGTCGGGATCTACAGTACACACATTCATAATGCGCACACCTGTCTGTGGTGTGAGGCCGTGTAGGATGGTGACAAAGAAGATGACTGAGAGAAATTCGGGTCAGGGCCAGATGATAGACGCCAACGGAGAATACACGCCTCCAAGAGCGATACCACGCTCTGACCACGTCGTGGCTGTCTTGCTCGCTGCGACGAGGATGCTAGGAAGGGCATGAGGGCAGCGCGCATCGCCTAGGTGGACGTACTTGCTCGCAAATACCTAATTGTAGTGGGCGAATCGGTGAGTGGTGGCATTTAGATAAAGAATAAAAGCGTACGATGCAACCGCTTGCAGTGACCACCTTTTCCCCGCCGCTCTTTGGGAACATGGTGCCAAACTTGAGCCATATGAATAGGCCGCAGAAGGATAGGATGAACCCGAGTACCCAGAGGAGGAGAGATGCATCGACAGAGCCAGTACAGGAGAGAATGGAGGAGGGGTAGAGAAGATGCCTGTACCGATGATACGTCCTACGATGAGAAGAGTACAGGAGACTATACCGAGGTGACTGCCCAGGCCGCCAGCTGAGCCTGTTTAGAGCTGAGTAGTTGGCAGGCGGGAGAATGGGAGAGGCCACACCTTCTGTGAGGGAGAGGCCGCCTGGGCTTTCAGTTTCCGTGGTGTCCGGGACAGCAGCCGGTTGCTTGGCACTGCTCTGGGATGCAACCTCTTCGACAGCTCTGGATCGCTAGCAGGCTTGACATGGATGTACCGAGACCAGAGAGAGGACATAATTGGCATGAACCGGGCAGTCTTGTCATACTTTATCATATTTATTGTGCGGGTAGAGTGACAACCCAATCCTTTAGTCACCGGCACTTGCCTTTCTTGGAACTTGCTTCGGCCGAGGAGCCTCTATGCAAGCTGCACTGCGAATCGTCTCGCTGACCCCAAGGAAGGGCATATCTCACACGGTAACACGTCTGCTGTCAACCAACCCAGCAGCGTCACCATGGTTCGTGGACCCAGAACCTGTGTGTCAGAAACAAACCCCACCCCATCTCACACCTAAAGTACAAGAGTTTCCACCCGATCTACCGGATCCTATCAAGCAACTGTACATAAACTTAACCCAATCTCCCCTCTTGGAGCCATCCACGCTGGACGTGCGCGAATCAATTGCACCTCCGCCGGGACTACCACTGCCGAAACGGGCTCCACAGGGCCGCCGAAAACGGGGAAGAACGTACGCGGGGGAAGGTATCGACCAAGACGCCGTGGGTGGTATATGGAATTGGGTCGTCATTGCACAGGTAAAATACGCGTCCATGTCTTATCCTCTGTCCACTGAACTGCAGGATACAGGTGAAGGAAGGCACCGAGAATCGCGGGTCAATTGCAGCTGTCGTACGATCCGTCCGGAAGACTGTAAGCACACTTCGTAACTTTGCCCCTGTACTCGGTTACTCAGTGCGTTTTATCAGTTGCTCACGATGGATACCCCCATTCGCCTTCCGCCGGGCTCTAAGAGGCGGGCGCACAACGGTTGGGCCGTAGTCGATGCGGGGAATTTTGCGGTACACATCCTTAGTCGAGACACCTGGAAGAAGTACTTCGAACACTTGAACCAGTGATGCCTCCATAACTCCCCCGATCCAACTTCCGACATCATTACAGCATATTGCGAAAACGATGGATATGTCGTGCTTGATATTTCGAAAGAACAACCAACAATAAGCATCCTGATAGTACCCATCCGGCGCCTTCCCTCGCTTCATCTCAATCACCTAAACTAAGTTGGTGTATGTACTGACTAAACGTGAAAATGGCCTTTGACAGAATTCTTTCGTGTCCCCAACCCACTTACCATCGACAGACAACCTATTCTCAGCATTCCTGGTGCTTGACACGGGAAAAAAGTCATCACAGGTACTTGCTTTGCCATGGGGCATTGGTGATGCCTTTACGGCGGACATCCCCAATAACCCATTGCAAGCACAACCGGCAAATCACTCCTCAAGTGCAACATTTGCATCAGCCGGGAGTCGAACCCGGAGCTAGGCCATGGGAAGACCCAATGTTACCGCTACACCACTAATGCTTAATGGAATGACGAACTATTGGGGTGTCACCTGCCTTTGCGAAATGACCATGGTCTACTTGGATTATCCCAAGCAGAATGTGAATGAGTTCCAAGCGTCGTCATTCTTGAAGAGGAGATCTTCAGTCAGTCCGCACACATAAATGAGACCCTTCTCCTCATGATCGTCAAACCCAACAAAGAACCTGATCCAGGTTGCGCACTGCTCTTGGATGTTGAGATACTCTTCCAGTCGTGCAAGGCCGTTAACCTTGAGATCTGGACAGACGCCAGCTGTTATGTTGTGGCGCATGTATGTATGTGCTGTCGCCGGCAGGCTGCTGGTCGATATGGAATGCGACGACGCGCAAAGTAAGGGAATCTGGTCCTATGTCTGGACCATCGTGTATAGAAGGAAATGCATATTTCTTGGGGGGGGGGGTGCGAGATGATACTTCATTGAAGTTGTCTCCGAGAGTGGTCTTCGCGGCCTCTAGGGCTTTGTCGGCTATGAGGTTGGGAAAATGGACAGGCGAGACCTTGCGGTGAATGTGGAGGTGGCGTGCCGACGAGTTAATCCTGGTCCGTAGCATCATTAAAGGTTGTGCCTCCCGGAACTTTCATCGAGGAGACCCGCATCATCAGTGGGAACTCTTTCAAAAGTCTCACGAGCTCGAATGACAACGTATGTGGTCGGCCGCCATGTAAGCGGACATCTATGGTGGGTATATGTTGGAGGCCATGTTCTTACCATACCCGCCGTTGCCAAGTTGCGCTGGGACAGGGTGTCACCGAAATACCATCGATTCTGGGGGACACGTACCCTAACAGAGAGGGACGTTCGACAGCGAGAACTGTACCATAACCATGTCATCCTGGTTGATCAATCGGTGTTCGAAGTAGCGCCGTATAGAGGTGGTCTTCTTGGATTTTTCTGCTGGAACAACGCCGTTCCTCCAGGATATTTACTGTAACATGTTCAATGGATCGACCTTGAATCACAGTCCGCACGTACGACCACAGGAGCGCGTTGTCTCTGTACAAGATCGCCGTCTGTGTCGATCAGTAGGTTAGAAGACCATGTATACGAGGATACGAGGACCAGAACAGGGAATGGTAGTGCATACCTGTGGACGGCCTGTAAGCCGCAAAAAGCGACACACTGCTCGCCGCTGCCCGCATTCGTGTGTAGCTGTCCAAACTCCCAGCACAACAATCAATCCAGCTCTTGCCAGCTCTCAGACACCCGCTGCCCAGTCTGGGACCAAAGATATATTGACTCGTCCCAACATTGTCATGAGCTGTGTCATAACATCCGTCAAGGGGATATGTCCACGTCTACCAATGCCATCAATTGATCATGGCTCACCAGGATGTGGTTGGGGTAGATGGATCGAGTTTGGCACTACTATGGAAGGCAGGTGAGCGTCGAAGAAATGCAGCGTCAAGGAAGAGCGGGAATGAGGTTCGAAGCGATACATGTGGGCCACGACGAGGAAACCCACTGCAGTGCTGGTCCATGCGCCAACTGCAACGTGTTCAAGGCGTCTAATTTCGAACACCACTCCTTCGCTTACGCTCAACCTCAAACCAAAGTTCCAATCTGTGATCTATTTCTCAATGGCTAGAAAACAGTCAAAGAAGTATCGTCTTTTCGGGTTTGTGAAGACATCTAATTCGACGGACGGCCTTGCTACGGTGCGTAAACCATCCCTTCACCGATATGTACTTATCGATCTGCGAAGAAGCAGTTGCCAGGACCGTCTGAGGCTCGCGCAAGGCATTTCTCATCGAGTATGACCTCGCTGGCCAAAATGGGGCACATCTTCAAGCGATCGAACCACAGGCCTTCGACGGAAATCGCTCATGCAAGGACCAGTGGAGGAGCTCAGGAGGAACAAGAACAGTTTCAGGCAACTCTAGAGCAGGATGTTTGTGATTTATCCCATCCAATTAACCTGATGATGACCACTGAACAGGCTGTCGCAACAAGTACTAGCGGAGGAGCGCAAGAGCAACAAGAGAAGCTCCCCACAGTTCCACCCAGGAATGTATGTGATCTGTGATGTTCAGTTACACAATAATCAAGTGATTCTGTTGGACAGGCTGAAAAGTCAATGGCCGAACCAGAACCAGCACTCACGCCAGCATTGGCTGGTAAGGATATCGATGCCGCAGTAGAAAAATTCGACGGCATTCATTCAATCACGCGTATCGCACAAGGTGTTGTAGCCGCCGTCGGTAATGCCAATACTACGTTCTCCGGAATTCAAAATTCGAGTGATGCGTATCTCAAACCTTTCAAAGTTTTCAACCAAGTGGTTTCCACTCTTGCCAACGTAAGTATTTCATGCTTTGCATCCAAGCAGTGATCGCATGCGTGCACCAGGTCCATCCTTATGCCCAGGCTGCCCTAGGAATTTTAACTGCTGTTTCTCAGGTTTGTTTCTACTTACTACTGGCATTTTCGTATCGTGTCTCAGATAGTCGTCTATAGGTGGTTATCAATCAAGCGAACGTCGACAGTGCGGTGTCCGATCTCCTCGACAGGGTGCGAGGCGTATACGAATTTCTTACGGAAGATGAAAGTATCAACAGTATCGACAAAATGAGAGATACCCTCGCAAAGATCGCGCGAGCGATGAGCGCCTCCGCGCAGTTCATCAACAACTATTCTGTAACGAAAAGCTTCTGTACGTCATGTATATCCTAACCCCGGTTTCCATATCATGACATAACATGTCCTCAGGGAAAAGAATGGGAAAGAATATCTTCTCCGAGACGGAAACCGTCGTTGTCGGCTACGTGAAGGCCCTAGATAACTTGATGCAACAATACCGTGATCGTACCGCTCGGGATATTCAAGCCAACACATACCGCATAACAGAAGACTTGAATCACATATCTGTCGACTTGAATCACATATCCATAGACTTGAATCGCATTTCTGAAGGCTTGAGTCGCATATCTGAAGACTTCAATCTCGACGGCATGGCCTACGCAGATGGCGCGGGCCTCAACCTAACGAAGAAATGTCTCGAGGGTACGAGGACGGAGATTTTGCGGGAAATCATGAACTGGATTCAGGATCCTGACGTCAACGCTCCGCGCATCTTGTGGCTTCACGGGCAGGCCGGAAGGGGAAAATCGGCCATTGCGCATACAATTGCATCATGGGTGAAGGACGTGGGAGGACTTGGGTCTTGCTTTTGTTTTGCTCGTGATAGGCACAGTGAACGCCGGGAGGAGAAGATTCTGACGACCATTGCCCGTGATCTGGCTGACCGAGAGCCAGCATTTCGGCGCGCACTCGCGGACATCGTCGCAAGCGACCGCTCCCTCAAGACTACGCCTGACGTGACGCAGCAGTGGCAGCGACTGATTTTGGAGCCGTTGTCTAAGGCTGACGGGATGATCGTTGGGAATGTGGTCGTGGTGATAGATGCCTTGGATGAAAGTGGGCCGGACACCTCAAGGAAGCACATCCTATCTCTACTCAAATCACCGGAAGCCGCCCACCTGCCCTCAAACTTCCGCATACTTCTGACATCCAGACCGCTGCCCGACATCGAACGTGTCCTGAGTACCGCTGTGCACGTGAAGGCCACCTCGTTGGACGCCATATCTGCAGAGTGCGACATCCGACTATATGTTTCCGACGAGTTTCAGGGTCATCCGGTGATTGGACCCACAGAAGTTCAGAGCATTGCTCAGAAATCAGATGGGCTATTTGAGTGGGCTCGTCTAGCCTGCGAGTTCATCAAACCCAATAGGCCAGGTCGGACGATAATGGAGCGCTATAACAAGGTGATGTTCCCCCACCGCGGAGCTGGGGGCACCTTGTTGGACGCCATGTGCAAAACGATCCTGCAGGACACTGTGCCACAAGATGAGATGACACTCGCACGATTTTGCTCCGTGATGCAACAGATCATGTTGACGTCTGTACCTCTGCCACTGGATGCCTTGAATAAGATGCGAAGTCATTTTCCCCCAGAAGAAGACCATTTCGACATGATTATCATTCTTGAATTCATGGCACCGGTGTTGAGCGGCATTGCGGACAGGTGCTCTGTTGTCCGACCTCTCCATGCATCATTCTATGACTTCCTTACTGATCGTACACGGAGCGAGGTGTACTTCGTTGGTGCATCTACCATGCACAAGCTCCTCGCCTTCGCATCGTTGCAGACCCTTCGCAATGACCTTAAATTTAACATTTGTGGATTGGAGAGTTCTTACTGCAGCAACTCGGAGGTCATCGGCTTGCAGGATAGAGTCAGCAAAAATATCACTCCCAATCTATCTTATTCGTGTCAATATTGGGCCCACCATCTGGAAAGAACGGAGTTTGACTCGAGGCTTGCGAAACTGGTAGAGGGTATTGTTGGGTGTGAAAAGCTTTTGTTTTGGTTTGAGACGCTGAGCCTTCTCAGTGGACTCGGACATGCTACGAAAGCTCTGGCGTCCACTATAGCATGGCTGAAGGTGGGTGAACATAGTGATGCTTTATCTCATCTAATTTGAAGTCCAAGGATACAAGTGGTTTTGACAATACCTTGACATTTGCACGAGATGGGATGAAGTTTCTGCAGAATTTTGGTGGCATAATTTCACACAGCACCCCACACCTCTATGTATCTGCACTGTCATTCACACCCTCGAACACCATGCTTTCAAGAATGCTTTTGCCGAAATTTTCTTGCCTAGTTGGAGTTTCTGTAGGAGGGCTTAAAGATTGGCCAGCTGCTCAACTTGCAATACAAGGCCATACTAGTCCAATCTCGTCAGTTGGATTCTCCCCTGATGGCAAGAGGATAGTGTCAGGGTCCTCTGACCAGACAGTGAGGATCTGGGATGCTGAGGGAGGGGCACAGATAGGAGGTGCACTGGAGGGGCACACTGGTCTGATCTTGTCAGTTGGATTCTCCCCTGATGGCAAGAGGATAGTGTCAGGGTCCTATGACCAGACAGTGAGGATCTGGGATGCTGAGGGAGGGGCACAGATAGGAGGTGCACTGGAGGGGCACACTGGTCCAATCTTGTCAGTTGGATTCTCCCCTGATGGCAAGAGGATAGTGTCAGGGTCCTATGACCAGACAGTGAGGATCTGGGATGCTGAGGGAGGGGCACAGATAGGAGGTGCACTGGAGGGGCACACTGGTCTGATCTCATCAGTTGGATTCTCCCCTGATGGCAAGAGGATAGTGTCAGGGTCCTATGACAAGACAGTGAGGATCTGGGATGCTGAGGGAGGGGCACAGATAGGAGGTGCACTGGAGGGGCACACTGGTCCAATCTGGTCAGTTGGATTCTCCCCTGATGGCAAGAGGATAGTGTCAGGGTCCTCTGACTGGACAGTGAGGATCTGGGATGCTGAGGGAGGGGCACAGATAGGAGGTGCACTGGAGGGGCACACTGGTCCAATCTTGTCAGTTGGATTCTCCCCTGATGGCAAGAGGATAGTGTCAGGGTCCTATGACCAGACAGTGAGGATCTGGGATGCTGAGGGAGGGGCACAGATAGGAGGTGCACTGGAGGGGCACACTGGTCCAATCTGGTCAGTTGGATTCTCCCCTGAGGGCAAGAGGATAGTGTCAGGGTCCTATGACAAGACAGTGAGGATCTGGGATGCTGAGGGAGGGGCACAGATAGGAGGTGCACTGGAGGGGCACACTGGTCTGATCTCATCAGTTGGATTCTCCCCTGATGGCAAGAGGATAGTGTCAGGGTCCTCTGACCAGACAGTGAGGATCTGGGATGCTGAGGGAGGGGCACAGATAGGAGGTGCACTGGAGGGGCACACTGGTCCGATCTTGTCAGTTGGATTCTCCCCTGATGGCAAGAGGATAGTGTCAGGGTCAGATGACAAGACAGTGAGGATCTGGGATGCTGAGGGAGGGGCACAGATAGGAGGTGCACTGGAGGGGCACACTGGTCTGATCTCATCAGTTGGATTCTCCCCTGATGGCAAGAGGATAGTGTCAGGGTCAGTTGACAAGACAGTGAGGATCTGGGATGCTGAGGGAGGGGCACAGATAGGAGGTGCACTGGAGGGGCACACTGGTCCAATCTTGTCAGTTGGATTCTCCCCTGATGGCAAGAGGATAGTGTCAGGGTCCTATGACAAGACAGTGAGGATCTGGGATGCTGAGGGAGGGGCACAGATAGGAGGTGCACTGGAGGGGCACACTGGTCCAATCTTGTCAGTTGGATTCTCCCCTGATGGCAAGAGGATAGTGTCAGGGTCAGATGACAAGACAGTGAGGATCTGGGATGCTGAGGGAGGGGCACAGATAGGAGGTGCACTGGAGGGGCACACTGGTCCAATCTTGTCAGTTGGATTCTCCCCTGATGGCAAGAGGATAGTGTCAGGGTCCTATGACCAGACAGTGAGGATCTGGGATGCTGAGGGAGGGGTGCACACAGGTGACTCTTGCCAACTAGTCATGTTTTCTGACTTCAATGAACTAACCTGGGTTTTTCCAAGCCTTCTCAATCTGCTTTTCATCAGTCCCTTCACAGGCACTACATGACAGTCAACAACTCCTTGATGGCATCCTACAGCAGGTGAATGTGTGGCATCAACCAGTCAAGCTTTTCAATGATGGCTGGGTCAGAGGTCCTAAGGGGAGATTGTTGCTCTGGATACCTCCCACATTCTGGGGGTCATTTTATTCCATGTGCACCACAGCAGTCATTCCAAAGGGCAGGGGTATGGAGCTGGACATGTCCCAGATGGTTCATGGGAACCAGTGGCATGTATGTTTTAAGCTAGTTGTTTAATTTCAGTGTGACCTTCATAAATTTGTATTATACAATGAATTCAGAATGCTGAGAGACTTGAAATTATAAATATCTGATGATCTACTCAGCCCACACCAGGGGCAATCCAAGTCCCCACCATCCACATCAATTTCTTGCATTCCCTATTTCCCTCCATCTGCAAAAAACAATTTTGGCCATGTAGCATTGTGCAGCCACTACAGTGTGCCATATGTGACAGGTGGATCCCCCATTGTACAGTGGCTCCCAACTTGTTGATTACTACATTTGAGACCAATATATATGTATCTGTCTAAACATATGAATCATAAACATGGGTTTCAACATTAGAATGCCATAAACACAGTGATATATGCCATGGAATGGCTTATCTCACTGGGAAAATGTTGGGTGTCCCAGGTTTGGGACTGTCAGTACATCAGCAAAGCTAGAAGCAGTCTAATTCATCTGTGTTTGTCTGCAGCAGACTCACCCATTGAAAAAGCAGCTGAATTTGTAATTATCTTGCCAAATGCCAAAGTCAGGCTCAAACCCTTCCAGACTGGACTGATCAGGCCATGTTCAGACTCCGAACATCATTGGGAAATCACCAGGCATCCAGATCACCCAAAAACAGGCTTAGATCCAGCAGATATGGGCAGCAAGTGCTTGCATGAATGCAGACAATATCTAATAATCTAATAAGATAAGTGTAAGATTAAGGTTGGGTGGCTCGGACTGAGATCGAAAACCACATGGTTTTTGGTGTGTCCAAAAGGCAATTCTCGTGGCCAGACCCGAGTTGCGACGACCCACAAAGGCAAGGGACCGAGTGGAGGCGCGCGCCTAGGGGGGTTCCCACGGGCGAAGCCCGCTAATATATAAGACGAGCAGAGTCACCAACTGGTAATGCTGCACTCTTTTGTCTCCCAGAAGTTTGCATGGTCGTCATTGGGCTCTGAACATGGTCATCAGGATATTGTAGTTGAACCGGTGGAGTCACAATCTCTCTCCCTCCCTGGCGTACCTGGACAACTGAACAGCAGCAGGCATTGAATTGTACATTTGCCATCAACTCAACCGTTTCTCTGTAAAGACGAAAAGGTCCGAGTAGTGATGCATTGGGAGCCATCAACATCCGCCCTGCAAGCCAATGAAAGAGACAATATATATTATTCAACCAATGCACCACGACAGCATGAGATAGCAGTGGATTTGCAGTCGATAGTATATATCAAACCGAGCACGCACTATCCCAGTGAGAAAGAGAATCAAGATCCCTGATTCCGCCTCCAGGATGAAAAGCTAAGAGCGCCAATAACCCCAACGACCAGTAATGCTGTTCCCACTCCTACGAGACTAGGGACGTGCAAGTACCAGGCATTATCCATATTGTCCTTACCCTTGACATCGTCAATGAAGATCAACTCGTCCTTCGCCCGTTCCTGTCTTTTTCATCGGACAACTCTCTCCTGCTCCGAGTACATGGACCCTTCGCCAGAGTAGGCGCTCGCTGAGGCAGAGTGGTGGTGTGCGATATCCAATGAAGGCGTTTCGACTTCATGCACCGATCTGGCTTGTCCACTCCTTTCGTCCGTAATCACCGGGACGTCGAGATCCGAGTTCATCGCACGTGCGCGGTCGAAATAACGGCTCGCAGCATCTCTGTCCCGCTGCCACACCTCTGCACCATTTTCAGGTTGGGGTTGCGCTGGAACACGAATCGATGATAATGTTGCATATGAAGCGGAGAGCGCCACGGAAGCGGCACCTTCGAGATGGAGGAGTCCAGCTTCCAAGTACAGCTGCCTTAGTCCAGTGACGCCACCGATACATTGCACATAGTATGATAAAGTCCCCCGTGTGTTTTCTTCAGCCTCTTTCACATGGCTCAAGGATGTATGCAGTGGGAGGTTATGTGCAACTAATTTCATAGTGGCAGACGGGAGGTGGGCTTGGTGCCACGCTCGCCTAAGGGAGCAATAAAAACATGTCAGTCTAGTGAGACGTGTCCAAAGAAAGAACACGTACACGAAGCACTCGAATGCTTCCTCCCTATCTTTCCTGATATCAAGAAGTTCAATGGCAAAAAGGACGAGACTAGTGGGGATCCATGTTATATTTCACCTCAAGATCAGGGTCATATAACATGGGGATGGGTGCGGATGGGGAAAGTTCCTGAGGTACAGGACCCACTATAAGAGATGGCCAGATGACAAACTGGTCCTTTTCCAGATGCAAAATTAACAGTCTTCCGGAAGGCGAGTGCAACGGCTCTAGCGAGGAGAATGATGACAGGGCGCAGAGCTGCGTAATGGCCGATACATGGTCAGATACAGCTGGGGTTGCCCGCCGACGATATCCGAGCTGTTCTTCTGCAGATGGTGTCGGCAACGAGTGTGCGGGGACAGGCTCCTCAGCGTCTGATGTCTGTGCGCTCTCGAGTGATGCAACGAAACCGCTCGGCATCTCCGGGTCAGATACGAAGGCATAATAGTTGTGGTCGATAACGTCGAAGTGGTGCGTTCCTGCGAAGTCCGCGGTTCAAGCTACAATGCCGAGTTGGCGACATCCGCATCGCCATAGACGCGTCCCTGAATTCACATATGTATTGTATGAGAGAGGGGATAGCGAAAACCCAGTGGACATTCATTTAATATACATACCTTCACTACAAGCTGTTGATCCTTGACTCCAGCCAACAAATAATTCCGTTCTATCACAACCCGTTGGAAGCTCCATATAGGTACTCCTATACAGGGGAGGCGGGTATAACTTACGGCGACGTCTTCCTCTGAGGTCTCGAGTGGAACTAGTAACCATACAGTTGCCTATGCGCGACCCACGGTCAGATTTCCTGATGGCGATGTCGAACCATCACCTGATCATGAGACTTAGTATGAACGGACAACCGGCGTATTAGCCACTGAAAACCCACAACGATACACGATGAATCTTGGATGCACCTGATACAATAGAGTGCTTGAAAGCGTCGCAGTTCTCTATTTCTATTACCTGAAAAATCGTGATCAGTTGTGTCTAACTTTTAACAAGGACAAGAGGGTCGAGCCAGTTGCGTTAGTAGTGTACTGCAGTCGGGAGTCAGAAGCAAGCTCACGTGTAGCGAAGACTACCACAGGGGTCAAACCGCCTGCTATGGAATCTATTTCCCACTCGACGATAGTCCCGATCCCTCCGGTGTGCATCTCGGTGCACCTCATCGCAAAAAAAGGTTGTCCGACGAAAAGTCGTTGCCATCATAGCAGCAGCAGTCCTAATAGCAGATCATCACCGAGCACTGTGAACGCCACCGGGCCCGTCATTTCTGCCACGGCATAATAGCCCTGTTTATTCTCTCATGGGTCTCCACCAAGGCCATTTCCGTTGCTACACCTGCTCACGACCAGCTTACGACTCGACAGTTCTCCTGGACGAGGAAGTTTGGGACGTAAAGGCGATAGAAGACGCGAGGGCGAGGGTACTGACAACTTTGAGAACTGCTGCTGATGTGTAGTGCGCACATGAACCCTGCTCGGGCTTCAAATGGTGCGTACCCCAGGTTGTCCTTGCGAACGACCAACGTCGTTAACTGCCTTTCGTAAATCGATGCCCATGTGAGCCGTGCACTTGCGATTATCGATAACTGGAAACTGTATTCGTTTACCGGCACGAAAAGTACTGGCAAAAGTCCGTTTACGTGCGAAGCCGATCTTGGATGAGGACTGTCTCCGTGTCCTGGAGAGCAACAGTGCACGAAATAGATCGATGGAGACGGAGATCCGCGGTATACTTGTGAAGGTAAGTCATATATTCCCCACTCTTAGTGTCCCAGTGCTTGATATAACAAAGGGTAGCTGGAAGAAACTAGACTCGCGGCGCCCTCACCCAGTACCCCTGACTATTGTCCCGAGGCACTTCAAAGTAGGCCACCGTTAACCAGTGGCAGTCGTTCCGTACGTTGCAAGAGCCCTGACACACAGACACCGTGTGCCTCAACCACCCCACCTCCAAACCTTGCCCTTCATTGCCTTCTCAAAACAATGAACTGCAGCATCGTCCATTTACCACAGAGCCTTTTGATTCCCCTTCAGCCATGTTGGCTATTGTTCGATTAGAGAACCACGTTCGCGAAATGTCGGCACAAGTTGAGCCCGCGAGAGCTGAACGACAAGCCCTAGTCAGGGCGGCCGCAAGTTAAAGGCCGGTATGTTGTCGCGTTCCCGTGGATACTGACGTTTCGTTTATCCTAAGCTAGGCAACGTCTGGCATGAAGACGGATAATATAGAAAACATTCTACGGATCGAGGAAGAGTGTGTCCAGTGAGTGTACATGTGTTTGTTAGCCCTTACTATCATGTACTGATACGGAGATAGGTTATCTGCTCAAGTCTGCCACCCTCAACAGCAGATGGACAAGGCAAAGGCCGAGATGAAATCTCGCGAATCAGAGCTTTTGAAAGAGATGGAAGTCTTACGGTCTCGGGTCAGGTGAACGTTCCTGCGAGTTTTCTGTTACACTATTGGTATCTATAGGAGACTCACGTATTCCAGTCACTGGTCCCTGTCGATGCTAGTATAACAGAAGAAAGTATGGAGTTTGCGACGCCTCTTCAGCCTAGCTCTTATCCACGCGGTGTCATGATACCCCACCACAGCCAGTTGATCCATCCCTCGTCCCATTACCCTTCTCTCCTTTGCGAACATCTTCCCAGACTTTCTTTGCCGGACTTGATTCTTCACACAGTCCTCCCTCACTCGATATACAGCGAGTACAAAATGCCCTTGCGATGGCTAGAGAAAACCTAGCACAAGAAGCAAACGCATTGTCTCAGTTGCGAACGGAGGTCGAAGATCTGCGATGACAAATGCCCGACCCTCGTCCGCCATAGGACAGGGAGGTTCTTTTTTGGATTGTGAACACGCTTCGTTTGCTCTCGTGATTATCTATCCGCTATTCCCTTGCGTATTCTGTTACCCTAGGGACTTGTTTGTCTTGCTTGTCTGTTTGCGTATCGGTGTCAATATAGCATATCTAGCTCGCGGTGATAGTATCTAGTGACCTCCACCTCTCTTCGGCTGCTATTTGCTATGCATGTTAAGGTCTTCGGGTGGAGGAATATATTGCAGGTCAAGGGATTGCATATTTTTCCAAGGATGCTCCGGGTCTGGGGGTTGCTTCACGTAGCCAATTTCTCTTGGAGGAGGGATCCTACGTGGTTCTTCTGGAGAGGGAGACGGTGGACGTGAGGAAACGGGTGTGTTGGTGTACGACGATACGGTTACTTTCTTCGTTGTAGAGTTCAAAGATAAGAACTTTATGGCTTGATCGGGGACCCGTAGCCGTGCCTTGCCAGCTGACCGACGTGCTCCCTGTGTAACACTGGCACCGGGAAGCATTGGGCCCCAATGCGCCCTCTGCCTTGCGAGCCTCCTCAATAGCTCGATGCCGTTCATCCTCCTCTTTCACCACTTGCCCCCTCAATTCCTCCAGTATCTGGGCGACTAACATCGATCAACGGGTGTTATCAAGGAACGACTGGCCACAATGCGGACACGCATGATGAGGTAGGTTGAGATTGCAAAGGACGAGACCACAGCCGTAGCAAAGGGGAACGTAGGTAAATAGGGCCATGTTTCCTGGCTGAACGTATGTATTGACATAGCCTTGTCCTGGCGATGGAAAGTGGAGAAATCGCATGCGTACCTAGACAGAAACAACCGCCTTTGGGGTCTTTCTCCTTCCCAGCGGTGTATTCTACGTTTTGAAGGCGGGTTTCGAGAGCTGAGATGGCCTTACTTTTGGGAGGCCCCACCTGGCACTTTCCTTTTGCCTGCTGTTTTGCAGGGACTGTAGTGGGTTGTCGTGTTGGTATGCGATCAGATGTTAGGGATCCGGACGATGTCCAGGACGCTCGGTGCATGTTGGGGTCCAGAAGTCAAGTCACCTTTGTTTCACATCCAACTTACTACAACTGGGATGGCCTCCACATCGAGCGCACCGCCGTACTACGTGCTTGCATCTCACAACACACTCCAGCCCGGTACATCCTCACAGGCCTCGAGCATACTCGGCCATGTCGATACACAATATCGCCACGCCGATGACTCTTTGCTGTCCTTACTTCCCGGTCACCCAGACGAGCATGTGTTCGTCCTCGACCACGACCCAGATAACCCTGCAGCTCCGACCATCAAGAGCACCTCGAGCCAGTTCGCTCTTTCAGGTGTCAAGGTCTCGCAGGCGACAGGGGCTAGTATGGACGAGGACAAAAACCCTAATATGTATGTCCTGCAAGTGACGTCCATCGGCGCCGATCCCACCAAGTACGCCAGCTAAGTTATATGAGGGGATCCGATGACACACTCAGTCGATATAATCCCAACTACAGTGTCAATTTAGAATCGTCACAGGCATATTTACAGAACCCTCAGGCATTGGTGACACGTTTCAAGCAGAGGTACGGTGGCCCGTGCTCTTAACGCGATATGATCTAGCTCAGTCCCCAGCCAGGAACCATGCCATTCGCAGTATCTTGGAGTTTCCGGGGTAGAAGAGAGCCGAAATCCTGCACCCCAAGGCGCTCCTGGACTCCACCAGGCGATTCTGATACCATTGATTCGCAATTAATTCCCGTCACCACCAGGTTATCGATGTATTAATGCTGCTAAGTTATGTTGTTGCATGGTGACGTAGACTAAACTCTCATGCGTGGCAGGGCTCAAACAACGTAAGTGTCCTCAAATTTTGATGTACTTATGGTGCTCTGAGGGTTCCGCGCTCAACTATATTGAGCCGACAAGGATGGCATGTGTAGACTGTCGGTGTCGGTGACACGATGGGTGTATTGCATCGGGGTCGCGAATCTGTAACTTGAAATTGCCAGCTGACCAACACAGCACGATAATACAAATCTTTCAGACCGTTGGTTTTTATTGCTAGTCGGACCGGCAGAGTTATGGTCTCCACTCCTCCCTGGCACACCTGGACAGCTCAACGAGAGCAGGCCGTCTGTGGTTATATATCGACATTATTGGAAACGTGCAGGCTTTGAATTCGACATCTTCCGTCAATTCCATGGATCTAACTGCCATCACCTCAACTCTTTCTCTCTAGTGACCAAAAGATCCGAGTAGTGACGCTGTGGGGCCCCCCATTCTTACAACGATGTTGACCCTGCAAGTCATTGGTAACGACAGTGTATATTATTCAACCAACGCACAACGAAAAGATAGCAATGGATTTACAATCGATAGTATATACTGGGCCGAGCACGGTCGATCCTGGTGAGAAAAGAGAATCAGGACCCCCGATTCCGCCTCCAGGATGAAAAGCTAAGAGCGCCAATAACGCCAACAACCAGTAATGCTGTCCCACTAGGGACGTACAGGCACCATGCGTTGCCAATATCCCTTATTCTTGAAATCATCGATAAAGGTCAACTCGTCCTTCGTCCATTCCTGCCTTTTTCGTCGGACAACTCTCTCCTGGTCCGAGTGCATGGACCCTTCACCATAATAGGCACTCTCCGGAGTAGAGACTTCCAAACTGGACTAGTAGGATCGGTGTTATATTTCACCTCAAGATTCAGGGTCGTATAGCATGGGGATCAGTGTGGACGGGGAAAGTTCCTGAGGTATGGGACCCACTATATGGGACGGCCAGATGCAGAGTTAACAGTCTTCCGGATGGCGAGCGAGTGACTCTAGCGAGGAGAATGATGACAGGACGTGGGCCTGCATAACGGGCGACACATGTCCAGATACGCTTGTGGCCACCCGCCGACGATATCCGAACATATTGTCCGTGTACGGATAGCAGTCCTAATAACAGACTATCGCCAAGCGCTGTAATCGCAGCCTTTACGGTATTATAGCCCTGTTTATGCCCTCACGGGTTGAAGAAATCGGAACCACAACATAAGTGGTTTCCGTAGGTACACCCACTGATGATAAGAGAAGTGGGATTTACCAGCTTCGGCAGTTCTCTTTGACAAGGAAATCAGGGGAGCCAAGGCGATCCTAAGCATGGGGGCGAGGGCACCGACAAATTTGAGAACTGCCGCTGATGTGGAGTGGGTACATTAACCTTGCTAGGGCTTCACAAGGTATGTATTGTATGTTGTCCTCGCGACACACTGCTTTCGGCGCTGGAAAATAAATTGATGCTAATGTGGATCCACATAGCCGTGCATTTCCGTGCATTAAGCGATGCGCGATTATCAATCGTTCAAAGAATACGCATTCGGAGAATTTGCTGTCTGCACTTGCGTCGATCGTATGGTTCTGTCGTCGTAGTTGGAAGACCCATATGGAACAATAGGACCAATGTTCGAGTAGCCATAGGTCGTGCCGTTCAGCAACACCATCCCCATACCCACTTTCTCCTTCCAAGTGGGTATCGTCGGGGACGCATATCCCCAGTGGGGAGCTTCAAACCTAGTATGGTTGAGGTGGTCTATTTGTTCGCATAACACGAGTAGTGACCATCGTCGTTGATCCAGTTGACGCTTTTTGCGATTGGGGCCGGACAGCTCATCGCTGCAGGTTTAAGAACCGGAGATTCGATCGAGATGGGAAGGTTCGTAGAGAAAGAGACTCAAATGAGTAAGGGAGACGCGAAGGTGTTCACATCACGCTTCCTGCATTACACGGATACAAAGGTGAGCTCCCTTCTAGTGAGCGACCAGATGAGAGACTTCATCGGATTCCAGGGGTGATGCGACGAGTCCGAACTCTCAGCAAGGCGTCACCGACACACTGGGAAGGTTCACTGGTAGCATGGGATCTTCCAGATTTAAGGCCTGCATCCACACGCAGTGCAGGCCACTGATCGGCACAATATTTGGGGGATCATGATTAGTGGGTGGAGCGACGACCTATGTACGTAGGACGAAAAGTAACACCGTCCCATCTTGCTCCGCCGCGTATCAAGCAGCCCATGATTCAGTTAGCCTATCCATGCGGAAAGCGGCATCTGTCTTACATGCCATAAATCATAAGTTGGCGCGCCGATACACCAAACCAACGCCATCATAGCATGACATAGCTCTCTGGTTAAGCCGGGGTGCATCTCCACAGTCCGCATGCACGACCACTGTGACCTTGACGTAGAATAGAATATTAACACCTTCAGGCGTCTTGTAGTGGATGCGCGTAGTCTTCGTGACTGTTTCCACGGGAATAACAGATAGAAGTTTAAGACATTCAATTGTGTCGTCCGCTGTCTTTGTTCGATTTTCTGGTGATTTTCTCCAAGCATCCCGAGTGCTGAAGCATGACCAAAATTATTGTGCTTGGTTGTCCGCAACTGTAAGTTTGGGCGGTTTTGTTGATAAAGTCATGGCTGCCGCGTTCTCAGCCGCAAGATGAAGCAATTGTCTTGCTGTCGAGTAGAAGTCGTGCACTGCTACACACGTCTGCATTTCGGCGACCAGCGGCTGCAATCGCTCGGTCGTCCGTATTTCTCGTCGCACGGCGCTCAAAGCCTTCTCCGCCGACTCCGAAAGAGGACGCGCCTCTACTGACGAGGGCATGGAAAAAAGTGAAACACGAAGCACAGCACTACTGGCATGGGTCAAAACTACTCGTGTCGGAGGTCAGGATATCTGCAAGACTGCAGTGGAAGATTCTGCATGGAGAAAGTCTCACACGGAGGGAACGCAGACCGGTGCTCCCCACCTCGACGCCAGCAACCAGAACTATCACTAATGGGATGGAGATATCTTAGTTAAAGCGTGCAACGCAGGACTTGCTCAGACTCATCCCATTCTCCGTGTTCCTCATCGTCCCATTCATGGAACTGTTGCTCCGTGTCGCTCTGAAGCTTTTCCCCAACATGCTCCCTTCCACCTTCGAAGACAAGTTCGCAGCTGTGAGCTCTCCGCATTTCATCTTTGCATCATCCCTCCACTCAACCCCCATGAAATTATGCAGGAAGAAAAACAGCGCAAACTCCTTCGTGTCCGTCTAGAAATGGCCAAATTCCTACGAGAAACGCTTCGTGAATCTGGTCTCAGGGCCAACGCGCATATCGTCGGCTCAGACGCGTTCAAGGAGTTCTTCCGCAAGGTCCGTTCGACAGGTGAATCACCTTCTGCGGCAGATATCATCAATGTAGCCAAGCTCTTTGACGACGATCTCACCCTCGATAACTTGTCACGCCCACAACTCGTATCCATGTGTCGTTACATGGGCGTCAACGCATTCGGGACGGACAATTTCCTTAGGGGCGCTATATGCTCGCGGCTCAGGAATCTCCGTAGGGATGATCAAGCAATCGATGCTGAAGGTGTAGATTCGTTGTCTGTCGCAGAGTTGCAGGCGGCGTGTCAGTCAAGAGGTATCCGTACCTCTGGAGTGTCCCCAGCGAGACTCCGTGATGAACTGTCAACTTGGATCAACTTGCACTTGCATAACCGTGTCTCAGGGGTACTTCTCATCCTCGGACTGGCGTTCAACTTCGATAGAACGTATGGAGTGGACGAGGATTGAAAAACTGCTGTCATCAAGTGCTTGGAGAGCGTCATGAGCGGGTTGCCGGACAACTTGGTTAGTCCTTCCCCTTTATTGCATTCCCTCTTGTTTGTTTACGTGTCTCTCTAGCTCAATGAAGCTGAACTCGAGGTTGATTCGGACAAAGCAAGTTACAAGCAGAAGCTCGAAGTGTTGCAACAGCAGGAAGAGCTCATCGAAGACGAGGAAGAGCAAGAGCAGAAGGAAGAAGACGCCCGGCGTGCTAAGCGTGAATCCCAAGAACAAGAAATACGTACCGCCCATTCACTTCTTCCTGACACGGAAGTAAGTACACAATTATGATCGAAAACGGAGAAGACTGAATAGTGCTGGACCAGCTCCATCCAGAAGTCGCCCCAACTACTGAGAATGCACGAATGACGACGGAACAGCTGAACGAACTAGGAGAGGCACTCTGTGTCTTGTCTGCTAAATCTAGTGTCCTCAAAGAGCGTGACGAGCTGCGCACCCTGATGGAGGAGAACCTCCAAGGCGACGAGGTGAGTTTCAACTTCATTCATTCGACGATAGACACCCTCATGTTCTCATTTTCCCACACAGGACCCGAAATCGCCATCAAGTGCACTCACGAAACGCATCCGAACCATGCTCACCAAGATCGACGCGCAACTGCAAGATTACGACGCCCACGTGGGAAGCTCATTACAGATGATTTCTGCAGATGCAGGTCGAATCCCAGTTGAAGATCTTGAAAAAGCGCTCACGGTTATCAAACATCGCCCGGATGATGAAGTTATTCAAGCTGTGATCCAGAAGCCAGATGTTGACCAAGATGGGTACGTGGAACTTGAACATGTGTTGGGATTGATTAAAGAGGAAGGGCTTGGTAAGTTCTGCTCGCTTCCGTTTACACGTGTCCCGAATACGCGGGGCTGACTGAAACCGCATGGACAGGCATCGAGGTTAATGACGAAGCACGAACGATTATCGTTCAGGGCAAGGAGATCAAGATGGATTCAAGGCCTCGAAAAGAAGACATCGTACAGGAGTAATGGATTAGCAGGCTTGTACATACGCATCCCTTAGACATTTAATGCAATCACAACTTAATCGATCTGTGAATGATACGGTTATGGGGTATGGATGGTATATTGATTTAGGAGATGCGGACAGTGTAATACACCATCGTGGTAATGTCAGCTGCTATGGACATCGAAAGCGCACGAAAGGAAGCAAAGAGTATGCGAGATGACAGCGAGAAGCCGAAGATAGGTGGATCGTGGAATAGTACTAAACCTCAAGATATGACACAGATCGTAAAACCCATCGAATCGGATCGAAGAACCGAGGTTCCTTGTTCATTCGTCAATGCAGAGAGGGCGCTAACAGCACTAAAGTGTGGGTATCGGAGCATGTGGTTGGGATATGGGTTCCTCAGCAGGTGTACTGGGTCCCTCTGTTTTTTTCCTCGAGATATGTTGGTTCATCATCTCCATCGGACAGCTCAGCCCACCACCTGCCGGCCTGGAGGATAAGGACACCGGTGAGTGCGACACTGCAGATAAGATGATTGGAGGCGAGCTCAAGCGTCGGGAACCGTAGAAAGCGGGGGAAGGGTTCGTCGATTTGTTGGCATGGGAGGGACGAAAACTTGGCTGCCACGTCTGGATGTGGAGAAGATGATTCGTCAGCGCAAATGGAATGCGAACCAATTCAAACGTACTGGGGATAACGGAGTAGAGGTACATCATCACTGTAGTACCATACAGGACTGAAGTAGTGGCGTTAGTACGAGTTAGACGGGGCACACAACCAAGCATTAAATGTTGTGGAAGTGATAGCATAGTGCTCACCTATACTGCCTCCATCAAACATGAGATTGCCTGCTTCCCCATCGTGGAAGCTCCAAAAGATAGCGACGCCTCCCAATGCGACGATGGCGAGGAGGATGTATAATAACTCTATAGGTGCCTTTGTGAGCACAGAGTAGTACAAGGCTGCGGTCCAAAGATGCTCGTCCGTGACGGGTGACTTCCAAAGTGTGAGTGAGTCTGCAATCCAGTGTGTAAACAACGACCCTGCAGTGCACGTAGGGGTCGTGGCGGTGGTCAGTTGCACTGTCTCTGGGTGGAGAGCTGGCCTCACCGAGTAGAAACGAAGTTATGCAGACGACAATGCCCGTTCGTACACCCATCGTGAGCGCGTAAATAGGGCAGTCAGGTTGAGCCTCTGCCTTGTCCTAAACTTGCCCCTTGTTCTTGTACTTGAACCGAAAATCACAGGACAGCTGTCGGCCCATTTCTTAGAGCCAGTTCGGTATGTGGAGAATCTCCAACACCGTTTGTAGGTGGTAAAAATGGGGCGATCATCACTATAGCAGTCAGAGTACCCCTCAAATGACATGTCATCTCAGGTCAAAAACGGGAAAGACATACGAAACACTGCAGCAGCGAGTTAAAACACCGCAAGAGGCCACCATACTGTTCATTTTGTGAGTCGTTGACATGGGATTGCTCACCGACATATCAGAAACAGCGCACCTTTGAATGGTCTTTCTAAATGCAGTTTTTTCCAGCGCAAATAAAATAGACCCTGACATATTTTATAAAAAACAGAAGAGAACAGAGCCGAAGGAACGAACACGTACAACTACAATGAAGAAATTGATAATCTGCATAGGATATCCTTCGACGTCTAATATGAACGGGTATGCTACAGACATTGGGGGTGCAAGGATTACAATGACCTATGACCGTCGCTTGCGTTAGCCATAATTCCGACGCTGGATGTAGGGGAGGACACACAGAAGGAATCAAATGTACAGTCAAACCTGGCAAGGGGGATTTCCCTGTCGGCCAATTGGACGCCCAGAATTTATTTCCCAGGGGCAGAGGGATGCCTTCTTTAGCAAGTTCTGGAAAGGGAATTTAGTAAACGATTGTATTGCGAACAGGAGCGGGAGGCATCTGCAATGACGGAATAGGAGGATTTGGAGCGGGATGGGGATAACACACCTTGATTCACACGTGCAGCCGCAAAGGTCTGTACGCATACTCAGCAAGAAGGGTAATGCATATATGTGGACGATGTGTAACACGCACCACAGTAATCACATTTCCCAACGCACTCAGCGCAACGAAAAGCGAGAGCGCTCCTTCAGCTGTCGTTCCGAACACGTTTTTAAAGAACAGCGCTGCAACTGTGACACCCGAGTCTTCGATTTCAGTCTGGAACGGTTGCAATGCCAGTAAATACGCCCCCCACCAAGTCGTATTGCAATGGAGAGTACGTGGAAATGTGAAACACACCTTAGTCACGGCAGCGAAGTACGCCACATTTGCAAGGATATACGACAACGCACATATGCCTAGCCCGAGCGGGCCAGCAATTTTGAGTGTTCGGACGGGGTTACGGACATTGTTGAGGACGTAGTTGACGTTGGACCAGCCAGCGTAAGCGTTGAGAACTTTAAACGTGGCTGTTGCGTACTATAACGGGTGTATGCGTGGGGAAGTCGCGTTCGCGGGATTTGAGTCAGAGGAAGTACAGGAAAGGTGAAGCGAAGGGAGCGAGAAGAATGAGTCGTGGAAGGAAAAGAGAGCGAAAAAAGACTCACGCTATTACTACTCGTTGAGCTACCCACGAACGCATTGCGGAAGTTAGCATGCGGGTCCTGGATACTCGTTCTGCCGGATAAGACTACCCAGCCTGATACGACAATAAAGACAAGGATGGCGATTTTAAAGGCAGTAAGAATCTGAGTTATAAGGTTGAGTAGAGATTAGAGTCGGGATCTACAGTACAGACATTCATAATGCGCACGCCTGTCTGTGGTGTGAGGCCGTGTAGGATGGTGACAAAGAAGATGACTAGAGAAATTCGGGTCAGGGCCAGATGATAGACGCCAACGGAGAATACACGCCTCCAAGAGCGATACCACGCTCTGACCACGTCGTGGCTGTCTTGCCCGCTGGACGAGGATGCTAGAAAGGGCATGAGGGAAAGCGCCCATCGCCTAGATGGACGTACTTGCTCGCAAATACCTAATTGTAGTGGGCGAATCGGCGAGTGATGGCATTTAGATAAAGAAAAAAACGTACGATGCAACCGCTTGCAGTGACCACCTTTTCCCCGCCGCTCTTTGGGAACATGGTGCCAAACTCGAGCCATATGAATAGGCCGCAGAAGGATAGGATGAACCCGAGTACCCAGAAAAGGAGAGATGCACCGACAGAGCCAGTACTGGAGAGAATGGAGGAGGGGGTAGAGAAGATGCCTGTACCCATGATACGTCCTACGATGAGAAGAGTACAGGAGACGACACCGAGGTGACTGCCCAGGCCGCCAGCTGAGCCTGTTTAGAGCTGAGTAGTTGGTAGGTGGGAGAATGGGAGAGGCCGCCTGGGCTTTCAGTTTCCGTGGTGTCCGGGACAGCAGCCTGTTGCTTGGCACTGCTCTGGGATGCAACCTCTTCGACAGCGTCTGGATCGCCTAATAATAGTAAAACGACCCAAACCTTTAGTCACCGGCACTTGCCTTTCTCGGAATATTACTGCCCTTGCTTCGGCCGAGGAGCATTCTTTGATCATGCAGGCTGCACTGCGAACCATCTCGCTGACCCCAAGGAAGGGCATATGTCACACGGTGACACGTCTGCTGTTAACCAACCCAGCAGCGTCACCATGGTTCGTGGACCCAAAACCTGTGTGTCAGAAACAAACGCCGCCCCATCTCACACCTAAAGTACAAGAGTTTCCACCCAATCTACCGGATCCAATCAAGCAACTGTACATAAACTTAACCCAATCTCCTCTCCTGGAGCCATCCACACTGGCCGTGCGTGAATCAATTGCACCTCCGCCAGGGCTACCACTGCCGAAACGGGCTCCACAGGTCGCAGAAAACGCGGAAGAACGTATGCGGGGGAAGGTATCGACCAGGACACCGTGGGTGGTATATGGAATTGGGTCGTCATTGCACAGGTAAAATACGCGGCCTTGTCTTATCCTCTGTTCGCTAGGCTGCAGGATACAGGTGAAGGAAGGCACCGAGAATCGCGGGTCAATTGCAGCTGTCGTGCGATCCGTCCGGAAGACTGTAAGCACTCTTCGTAACTTTTGCCCCTGTACTCGATTTACTCAGTGCGTTTTATCAGTTGCTCACGATGGATACCCCCATTCGCCTTCCGCCGGGTTCTAAGAGGCGGGCGCACAACGGTTGGGCCGTAGTCGATGCGGGGAATTTTGCGGTACATATTCTTAGTCGAGACACCTGGAAGAAGTACTTCGAACACTTGAACCGGTGATGCTTCCATAACTTCCCGATCTAACTTCCGACATCTTTGCAACATATTGCGAAAACGATGGATATGTCGTGCTTGATGTTTAGAAAGAAAGTGATGAACAACCAATAATAAGCATCCTGATAGTACCTGCCCAGCGCCTTCCCTCGCTTCATCTCAGTCACCTAAACTAAGTTGGTGTATGTACTCCGCCAGGTAATGACTAAATATGAGAATGGCCTTTGACAGAATTCTTTGTCCCCAACTCACTTACCGTCGGCAGACAACCTATTCTCAGTATTCCTGGTTCTTGACAGGGGGAAAAAAGTCATCACAGGTACTTGCTTTGCCATGGGGCATTGGTGATGCCTTAGGGTAGACATCCCCAATAGCCCATTGCAAGCACAACCAGCAAATCACTCCTCAAGTGCAATATTTGCATCAGCCGGGAGTCGAACCCGGAGCTAGGCCATGGGAAGACCCAATGTTACCGCTACACCACTAATGCCTAACACAACGACGAACTATTGGGGTTGACACCTGCGTTTGCGAAATGACGATGGTTTACTTGGATTATCCCAAGCAGAATGTGAATGAGTTCCAAGCGTCGTCATTCATTGAGGAGATCTTCAGTCAGTCCGCACACATAAATGTGACCTTTCTCCTCGCGATCGTCAAACCCAACAAAGAACCTAATCCAGGTTGCGCACTGCTCTTGGGTGTTTAGATACTCTTCCAGTCGTGCAAGGCCGCCGCGGACCGTTAACCTTGAGATCTGGACAGACGCCAGCTGTTATATTGTCGTGCATGTATGTATGTGCTGTTGCCGGCATGCTGCTGGTCAATATGGAATGTGACGACGCGCAACGCAAGTGGCCCTATGTCTTGGACCATCGTGTATCGAGGGAAATGCATGTTTCCTGGGAGGGACTGTGAGATGAAACCCCATTAAAGTTGTCCCCGAGAGTGATCTTTGCGGCCTCTAGGGCTTTGTCGGCTATGAGGTTGGGAAAATGGACAGGTGAGACCTTGGGGTGAATGCGGAGGTGGCGTGGCCCGTCCGCGCTGACAAGCTGATGGTCCGTAGCATCATAAGGTTGTGCCTTCTGAGACTTTCATTGAAGAGACCCGCATCATCAGTTGGGAACTCTTTGAAAAAGTCTCGCGAGGTTGGATGATAAAATATGTGGTTGGCCTCCATGTCAGCGGGCATCTGTGGTGGGTATATGTTGGGGACCATGCTCTTGCCATACGCGCAGTTGCCAAGTTGCGCTGGGACAGGGTGTCACCGAAATATCATCGATTCTGAAAGACAAGTACCCTAACAGAGAGGGACGTTCAACAGCAAGAACTGTACCATAGCCATGTCATCCTGGTTGATCAACCGGTGTTCGAAGCAGCGTCATATAGAGGTGGTCTTCTTGGAATTTTTCTGCTGGAACAACGCCTTTCCTCAAGGATATTTACTGTAACATGTTCAATGGATCGACCTTGAATCACAGTCCGCACGCACGACCACAGGAACGCGTTGTCTCTGTACAAGATCGTCGTCTGTGACAGTCAGTAGGTTAGAAGACAATGTATACGAGGACCGGAACAGGGAATCGTAGTGCGTACCTGTGGACGGCCTGTAAGCCGCAAAAAGCGACACACTGCTCGTCAATGCCCGCATTCGTGTGTAGCTGTCCAAACTCCCAGCACAACAATCAAATCCAACTCTTGCCAGCTCCCAGACAGCCGCTGCCCAGTCTGGGACCAAAGATATATTCCATGATTTTGACTCGTCCTCGTGAGCTGTGTCATAACATCCGTCAAGAGGATATGTCCACGTCTATCAATGCCATCAATCGATCATGGCTCACCAGCATGTGGTTGGGGTAGATGGATCGAGTTTTGCACTAATACTATGGAAGGCAGATGAGCGTCGAAGAAGTGCAGCGTCAAGGAAGAGCGGGAATGAGGTTCGAAGCGATACATGTGGACCACGAAGAGGAAACCCACTGCAATGCTGGTCCATGCGCCAACTGCAACGTGTTCAAGGCGTCTAATTTCGAACACCACTCCTTCGCTTACGCTCAACCTCAAACCAAAGTTCCAATCTGTGATACACCTACTTCTCAATGGCTAGAACACAGTCAAAGAAACGCCGTCTTTTCGGATTTGTGAAGACATCTAATTCGACGGACGGCCTTGCTACGGTGCGTAAACCATCCCTTCACCGATATGTACTTATTGATCTGCAAAGAAGCAGTCGCCAGGACCGTCCGAGGCTCGCGTGAGGCATTTCGCACCGAGTATGACCTCGCTGGCCAGAATGGGGCACATCTTCAAGCGATCGAACCACATGCCTTCGACCCCTGCCGCGACAGAAATCGTTCATGCAAGGACCAGTGGAGGAGCTCAGGAGGAACAAGAACAGTTTCAGGCAACTCTAGAGCAGGATGTTTGTGATCTACCCCATCCAATTAACCTGATCATGACCATTGAACAGGCTGTCGCAACAAGTACTAGCGGAGGAGCGCAAGAGCAACAAGAGAAGCTCCCCACAGTTCCACCCAGGAATGTATGTGATCTGTGATGTTCAGTTACACAATAATCAAGTGATTCTGTTGGACAGGCTGAAAAGTCAATGACCGAACCAGAACCAGCACTCACGCCAGCATTGGCTGGTAAGGATATCGATGCCGCAGTAGAAAAATTCGACGGCATTCATTCAATCCCGCGTATCGCACAAGGTGTTGTAGCCGCCGTCGGTAATGCCAATACTACATTCTCCGTGGTTCAAAACTCGAGTGATACGTATCTCAAACCTTTCAAAGTTTTCAACCAAGTGGTTTCCACTCTTGCCAACGTAAGTATTTCATGCTTTGCATCCAAGCAGTGATCGCATGCATGCACCAGGTCCATCCTTATGCCCAGGCTGCGCTAGGAATTTTAACTGCTGTTTCTCAGGTTTGTTTCTACTTACTACTGGCATTTTCGTATCGTGTCTCAGATAGTCGTCTATAGCTGGTTATCAATCAAGCGAACGTCGACAGTGCGGTGTTCGATCTCCTCAACAGGGTGCGAGACGTATACGAATTTCTTACGGAAGATGAAAGTATCAACAGTATCGACAAAATGAGCGATACCCTCGCAAAGATCGCGCGAGCGATGAGCGCCTCTGCGCAGTTCATCAACAACTATTCTGTAACGAAAAGCTTCTGTAAGTCATGTATATCCTAACCCCGGTGCAATAGGGGAGAAGGAGCGAGGCGAGGGATAGAGGCGCTTAGTCAGCGGGACATAGACGGAGCGAGGCAGGAGAAGTTAGAACATATCACTACGTTAGCACAAGGGGATTTTCCCTGTCTCATCGTGGTGACGATAGTGGCTTCGAACCCACAAAACAGAATACCCGATATATTCCGAAGACACGTACATAACCCGCAGCCACGTATCAAACCGGAAAGCAACGAGGACACCAGGTGGAAGACGCAAAACCACCAAAATCGCTGAGTAGCAAGCTGTTGAAGCACCACAGCCAAACTGCCGTTCAGAATAGATCAACCCAGGGACGCTAGGGGACGCTTTGTCGCTCGAACAACGTCCACCGCTACATCCCAAACGTCATCACCGTTGAGCATGCCCGTAACAGGCAGCGAAATCGCATTAGCACCAGAAAGCGACCAAGCAGCAGACTCCCCACCAGAGTACACGTCAGCAAGAGACGCACCACCAGTGCCACCGCAAAGCTCAGATTCGGACGACGGCGTATACTGGCCACCGCCATCGCAGGTATTACCGGTACCTCCGATACCAACTTCGTATCGTCTACGAAACGCGGTCTTCACGCCATCCTCAGCACCAAGGCCCTACTCCATAGTACCGACACACGTGCCAGCGACAACCCCAACTGCGTCGCAGGCACAGCAGGGCAACAGAGCTGCACAGCACAACACAAGAGCAGCAAACGCGCGTATCACAGCAACGATGGAAACCCTTAAGCCGTTCAAAGGAGATGAAACGGAAACGCAGGACCCACAGATGTTCCTAAGAACATTCAATCGCATCATGCGAATCACAGGGATATCGGACGAGGGAGAAAAGATCGAAGCGCTTCAAGACTACATAGCGCCGAGGTCAGAGGCACAAACGTGGTATAGCAACCTTACGGGACAACAACGATCAGCTTGGACGGACTTGGAAAGTTCGTTCAATCAGCGATGGGAGCCTCTTCCCATAGCGGAAAAAACGCCAGAACGTTATCAAGAAGAACTTCTTGCGCTCAAACTAGATGATAACGAGGTAGCAGCCACGAAAGAAGTCAACGGCACAAAAGCGTGGACGCACGTCATTTGGGCTAGGGAGGCGCTAAGACTAGCCAAAGCAGCAGGGGTTGAAAAGGATGTAGGACTCGTGCGGATCATACACAAGAAACTACCGAAAGTCATACGCAAGCTGACGAAGCAGAAATACACCACGTTCGAGGACTTGGCGAAAGGGGTAAAAGGAATAGATGTCGAAGAGCTGCAGAGAGAGAAAGAGGAGCTGGATGAGCGGAAAAAGGAGGAAGAAGAAAGGGAAAAACGGCTTATCCAGCAACAAAAAGCGTCGCTCGCGAGTATCACGACGCAGCTACAACGACTCACCGTACAACCAGCGGCAAGGCCAACAACGACAGCCGAAGTCGCACCAAACAGCCGCTTTGCAATCCAGCAAACGAGACGGGCACCAACGACGCCGACTCCGCTCACCGACGCACAGAAAGACACTGTACGCAATGCAGTCAACCAACTGCAACACCATCCCGCAAGTACAGAAGGGTGGAGAGCCTACAACGCGCAGGTAACACAGTGGACTCGCACACATGGAGAAGCGGCCAGGGTGTCGGAAAACACGCCATTTCCATTAAGGCCAGGAATGGCAGCGGTCTGCTCTGGAGAGTGCTACAAGTGCGGTACTCATGGTCACGCTAGTCGTGAATGTCCAGTGCCGCCTGGAGACGCCATGCGGTTAGATCAGAGAGAAACAGCATGGAGAGCAATGTGTACGAGAGCATTAGGACCCATCAACAGGAACACGTCTGCAAACATCAGGCTAGTAATAGCAGACGAACAGGGAAACGAAAACGGGTCGTTGTAACGGACGGACCAACGACCCCGGTAGTTCTCAGCAACTCTCGCGTAAATTGTACACCCGTGCATGTATCGAGCGAACACTCAATCGACGTATACACCGCGAGTACAACAACGAACGACGCAACATGCGAGAACAACACCGTCCCTTTCGTACAAAACATCACGATAGAGAGCCCGCAAGGCGAACGAGTACGACTACGAGCTCTATTCGACGATGGAGCAATGGTAAACGCAATGTGCACCTCAGTGTTTGACAAGATCAAGCACAGATTAAGGGGGTGGTCAAACTCCTCCCGAACACTACGAATGGCTAACGGCACAATGACTCCAGCTACGGCACAATGGACAGGAACAATACAAGTAGGAACGGCCAAAATACAAACAACGTTCATTGTATTCAACAGCAACGGCGGATGGGCATTCTTAGCGGGCAAGCCCCTACTGAAGGCGCTGAAAGCTAAGCACGATTACAGCACAGACCAAGTAATCATAACAGATGGGGAAACGTTACTAACGCTGGACAACAGGTACCACGACGAGCGGCACCATCGAATTATGGGAGGCCGCAACCAAACGCTGGATGTCAAGCAGCAGGCAGAAGTCAACCCGACTCAAGCCGAGACAACGTCACCCGACCATCTGAAGGATGAAGAGACGTATGCGATCACGCAAGCAGAAGACGATACGTTCACGAGACAGACAAATCCGTTCAATCCCAAACGTATCGACTTCATCATGAACGCAGTGCAAATCGGAAATGACCTCAATGCATGGGAGAGAGAACAAGTCAACGCATTCATAAAGGAATACGCAGATGTGTTTGCATGTTCTATCAAAGAAGTACTACTGATCCCAGGCGCAACAATAGATCTCAATGTGCCGCCATATGCGACGTTCACGACGTCGCCGCGACAACGGCCACTGTCTCCACCACAGAAGATTTTCATGCACAAATGGGTACAGCAAATGCTAGATGCTGGCATGATCGAGCAAGCAGAAATAGCGAAAATAAAACACGTTGCACCCACGGTACTCATGCGGAAAACCCATGACAACAAAACAGGTTTAACGCTAGAAGACCTGCAGCGAGAGCTGAACAACCAGTGCAAGAACGCCGGATTGAATATCCCATTCCCGGACGTGGATGAACCAGTAGACGATATCCCGGTCACTGCAAGAGGCCCAGACATAGCCGTAAAATGGCGGGTCACACAAAACTTCGGAGAACTCAACAAAGTCACGCAGATCCCACCGCTACAACAGGGTGACATCAGAGCGAAGCAACAACGGCTAAGTGGTCATAAATACGTATCCATTTTTGACTTTGCCTCAGGCTTTTATGCGATAGAAGTACCGGACAAGTGGAAACCGTATTTAACGTTCTTCGTCGAAGGGCGGGGCTACTTCTGGTACACACGGATGCCAATGGGACTTACAGGGGCACCAACCACCTTCTCTGCGGCAGTCACGGACAAACTGCATGACCTACTAGCAGATAACACGATCGAGTTATTTGTAGACGACAGCGGATTCGGAAGCAACACGTTTGTCGGCATGCTACAAACGCTACGCCGAGTATTCCAGCGGTTCCGGGAATGCAAACTATCAATGGCACCAACAAAGTGCAAACTGTTTATGACGGAAACCACGTTCGCCGGAGCAATGGTAGGACCAAGGGGCGTCCAGCCAGACTTAGCTAAGTTAACAGCGATCGTCAAATGGAAACAACCAGATGATGCACTAAATCTGAGTTCATTCCTAGGCCTGACGGGACACTTTCGAGACCTGATCAAGGGTTACACAAAGATAGAGGGTCCATTACGAAACTTGGTAAAACAAGTGGACGTACCACAACCAGTAACAAAAACTACGTATAGACGCGCGATGACGAACCACAAGCTTGCAGACAAGTGGTCGGATGAACACACGAACGCGTTCATGCAACTTAAAACGGCGTTGACAAGCGAACCGGTGCTGCATGCACCCAGATATGATGGCACACCATTCATAGTCACAACAGATGGGTGTCAAGAAGGTCTTGGTGCGGTACTAACACAACGCATTCAGATGCAACTACCAAGCGGCAAAACCACTACCAAAGTGGTCCCGATAGCATTCGCATCAAAGCGCACGTCGTCATCAGAGCGAAACTACAAGCCATTTCTACTAGAATTCGCGGCTCTGAAGTACGGATTGGACCACTTTTCAGACATCATATGGGGATACCCAGTTGAAGTCGAAACTGACTGCCAAGCACTAAAAGACGTGCTGTCAAATGACAGCATATCGGCAGCGCACGCCAGATGGAGGGATGGGATACTAGCACACAACATAATAGCGGTAAGGCACATACCGGGCAAACTCAACGTAGTAGCGGACGGCCTCAGCAGACAATGGGACAATACGGAACGCTCGGAGGAAGATGGAAGTCAATGGACAGTCGACCCCGAGCCAAAGGCAATCTCAGGCCTCGTTAACGATGTATTCACGCTAAGTAGTGTTGACGAACAACATCAAAAACTACGCAACCGCTTCGCTAACGAACCAGTCTTTCTAGAAGTTATCGACGCTATCCTCAATGTGGATACAACAGCAAACCCGAAGACCCGTAGCAAGGCACGCCATAGAGCATCACAATACTTCATTGAGGATGGACGTCTATGGCGTATATACGGAAGCACAAGTATACGACCAAAAAGTAGAACGGAGTGCATAACGAGAGAAGAGGCGGAACAAAAAGCGAAACAACTACACGACACAGGAGGGCATTGGGGAAGGGACGCACTCAAGATCGCGCTCACGGATAAGTTCCATGCACCTAAGATGGACATCGCAATCATGAACGCGATAACCACCTGCGCTAAGTGTAAAAATTTCGGGCCGCAGCACGTGCACTCACTACTGGAACCTATTACACGCAGACACCCGTTCGAACTACTGGTTGGTGACTACCTCAGCATGCCCACGGGCAAAGGTGGATACCACACGCTAGGGCTGTTTCTAGACACCTTCTCGCAACACCTATGGGTTACGAAGTTCAAAACAGCTGGAACCGCTAAGACAACTACGGATAGCCTGTCGCTAATATTCAACAACTACATGGCTCCGGAAACGTTCATGACGGATGGGGGAAAGCACTTCGACAATAACATGGTCCGAGACTACTGTGCCAAGTGGTCGTGTAAACACCATGTGGTAGCAGCGTACTCACCGTGGGTCAACGGACTAGTGGAAGGGACTAACCGCCTTCTACTACACGTCCTTAAACGACTCTGTGCACCAGAACTAGGTGAAGACGACATCAAGGACACAAAGTGGGAAAACCTACCGCGAAACTGGCCGGAATATCTGGACGAAGCCGTCTGCGCGCTAAACAACAGACTCCTACCAGCACTCAAGCACACGCCGAAAGAGTTGCTACTGGGCTTGGTTGTCGACACCAAACGAACCAGACCAGAAGACAAAACCCTACCAGTCGACCTGATACAGGCAATGACGCACATGGCCTATGCGACGCAACAACGATTAGATGGATACGACGCAGCAGTACGCCATGCACTCAAACGAAAGGCAGTGTTTGATAAAAGGGTTTTAAGGAGGTATCCGGGCGAAGTAACATTCGAACCTGGGCAGCTTGTTCAAGTGTATAGAAGCGACACTGACTATACATTCAAAACAGAATGCAAACTGATACCCAAATGGTCACAACCGCGACGAGTTACAGAACGTATACAAAACTCGTACAAACTCGCCACCCTCGAAGGAACGCCTCTACCAGGCGAGTACAGCGCACGGAGGTTACGCGCTTTCACGCCACGACCAGGTACAAAGCTACATGAAAACCAAGAAATGTACACGCAACGAGTACATGACCAGCAACGTACAAGGGAGGCAGAAAGTGGGGGCGTAGAGGACGAGGGGGAGGAGGATAGGCATGCGGAGCCGGACTGTAAGGAGACGAGGAACGAGCAGCAGCGCAACGACGAGGGCGTCGTGGCATTTTTGAGGGGGCCACATGCAATAGGGGAGAAGGAGCGAGGCGAGGGATAGAGGCGCTTAGTCAGCGGGACATAGACGGAGCAAGGCAGGAGAAGTTAGAACATATCACTACGTTAGCACAAGGGGATTTTCCCTGTCTCACCGGTTTCCATATCATGACACAACATGTCCTCAGGGAAAAGAATGGGAAAGAATATCTTCTCCGAGACGGAAACCGTCGTTGTCGGCTACGTGAAGGCCCTAGATAACTTGATGCAACAATACCGTGATCGTACCGCTCGGGATATTCAAGCCAACACATACCGCATAACAGAAGACTTGAATCACATATCTGTCGACTTGAATCACATATCCATAGACTTGAATCGCATTTCTGAAGGCTTGAGTCGCATATCTGAAGACTTCAATCTCGACGGCATGGCCTACGCAGATGGCGCGGGCCTCAACCTAACGAAGAAATGTCTCGAGGGTACGAGGATGGAGATTTTGCGGGAAATCATGAACTGGATTCAGGATCCTGACGTCAACGCTCCGCGCATCTTGTGGCTTCACGGGCAGGCCGGAAGGGGAAAATCGGCCATTGCGCATACAATTGCATCATGGGTGAAGGACGTGGGAGGACTTGGGTCTTGCTTTTGTTTTGCTCGTGATAGGCACAGTGAACGCCGGGAGGAGAAGATTCTGACGACCATTGCCCGTGATCTGGCTGACCGAGAGCCAGCATTTCGGCGCGCACTCGCGGACATCGTCGCAAGCGACCGCTCCCTCAAGACTACGCCTGACGTGACGCAGCAGTGGCAGCGACTGATTTTGGAGCCGTTGTCTAAGGCTGACGGGATGATCGTTGGGAATGTGGTCGTGGTGATAGATGCCTTGGATGAAAGTGGGCCGGACACCTCAAGGAAGCACATCCTATCTCTACTCAAATCACCGGAAGCCGCCCACCTGCCCTCAAACTTCCGCATACTTCTGACATCCAGACCGCTGCCCGACATCGAACGTGTCCTGAGTACCGCTGTGCACGTGAAGGCCACCTCGTTGGACGCCATATCTGCAGAGTGCGACATCCGACTATATGTTTCCGACGAGTTTCAGGGTCATCCGGTGATTGGACCCACAGAAGTTCAGAGCATTGCTCAGAAATCAGATGGGCTATTTGAGTGGGCTCGTCTAGCCTGCGAGTTCATCAAACCCAATAGGCCAGGTCGGACGATAATGGAGCGCTATAACGAGGTGATGTTCCCCCACCGCGGAGCTGGGGGCACCTTGTTGGACGCCATGTGCAAAACGATCCTGCAGGACACTGTGCCACAAGATGAGATGACACTCGCACGATTTTGCTCCGTGATGCAACAGATCATGTTGACGTCTGTACCTCTGCCACTGGATGCCTTGAATAAGATGCGAAGTCATTTTCCCCCAGAAGAAGACCATTTCGACATGATTATCATTCTTGAATTCATGGCACCGGTGTTGAGCGGCATTGCGGACAGGTGCTCTGTTGTCCGACCTCTCCATGCATCATTCTATGACTTCCTTACTGATCGTACACGGAGCGAGGTGTACTTCGTTGGTGCATCTACCATGCACAAGCTCCTCGCCTTCGCATCGTTGCAGACCCTTCGCAATGACCTTAAATTTAACATTTGTGGATTGGAGAGTTCTTACTGCAGCAACTCGGAGGTCATCGACTTGCAGGATGGAGTCAGCAAAAATATCACTCCCAATCTATCTTATTCGTGTCAATATTGGGCCCACCATCTAGAAAGAACGGAGTTTGACTCGAGGCTTGCGAAACTGGTGGAGGGTATTGTTGGGTGCGAAAAGCTTTTGTTTTGGTTTGAGACGCTGAGCCTTCTCAGTGGACTCGGACATGCTACGAAAGCTCTGGCGTCCACTATAGCATGGCTAAAGGTGGGTGAACATAGTGATGCTTTATCTCATCTAATTTGAAGTCCAAGGATACAAGTGGTTTTGACAATACCTTGACATTTGCACGAGATGGGATGAAGTTTCTGCAGAATTTTGGTGGCATAATTTCACACAGCACCCCACACCTCTATGTATCTGCACTGTCATTCACACCCTCGAACACCATGCTTTCAAGAATGCTTTTGCCGAAATTTTCTTGCCTAGTTGGAGTTTCTGTAGGACTTAAAGATTGGCCAGCTACTCAACTTGCAATACAAGGCCATACTAGTCCGATCTCATCAGTTGGATTCTCCCCTGATGGCAAGAGGATAGTGTCAGGGTCCTATGACCACACAGTGAGGATCTGGGATGCTGAGGGAGGGGCACAGATAGGAGGTGCACTGGAGGGGCACACTGGTCCGATCTCATCAGTTGGATTCTCCCCTGATGGCAAGAGGATAGTGTCAGGGTCCTATGACCACACAGTGAGGATCTGGGATGCTGAGGGAGGGGCACAGATAGGAGGTGCACTGGAGGGGCACACTGGTGGGGTCTCGTCAGTTGGATTCTCCCCTGATGGCAAGAGGATAGTGTCAGGGTCCTCTGACCACACAGTGAGGATCTGGGATGCTGAGGGAGGGGCACAGATAGGAGGTGCACTGGAGGGGCACACTGGTGGGGTCTCGTCAGTTGGATTCTCTCCTGATGGCAAGAGGATAGTGTCAGGGTCCTCTGACCAGACAGTGAGGATCTGGGATGCTGAGGGAGGGCCACAGATAGGAGGTGCACTGGAGGGGCACACTGGTCCAATCTCGTCAGTTGGATTCTCTCCTGATGGCAAGAGGATAGTGTCAGGGTCCTCTGACCAGACAGTGAGGATCTGGGATGCTGAGGGAGGGGCACAGATAGGAGGTGCACTGGAGGGGCACACTGGTGGGGTCTTGTCAGTTGGATTCTCTCCTGATGGCAAGAGGATAGTGTCAGGGTCCTATGACCAGACAGTGAGGATCTGGGATGCTGAGGGAGGGGCACAGATAGGAGGTGCACTGGAGGGGCACACTGGTTGGATCTTGTCAGTTGGATTCTCCCCTGATGGCAAGAGGATAGTGTCAGGGTCCTATGACCACACAGTGAGGATCTGGGATGCTGAGGGAGGGGCACAGATAGGAGGTGCACTGGAGGGGCACACTGGTCCAATCTTGTCAGTTGGATTCTCCCCTGATGGCAAGAGGATAGTGTCAGGGTCCTCTGACCAGACAGTGAGGATCTGGGATGCTGAGGGAGGGGCACAGATAGGAGGTGCACTGGAGGGGCACACTGGTGGGGTCTCGTCAGTTGGATTCTCTCCTGATGGCAAGAGGATAGTGTCAGGGTCCTATGACCAGACAGTGAGGATCTGGGATGCTGAGGGAGGGCCACAGATAGGAGGTGCACTGGAGGGGCACACTGGTCCAATCTTGTCAGTTGGATTCTCTCCTGATGGCAAGAGGATAGTGTCAGGGTCCTCTGACCACACAGTGAGGATCTGGGATGCTGAGGGAGGGGCACAGATAGGAGGTGCACTGGAGGGGCACACTGGTCCAATCTCGCCAGTTGGATTCTCCCCTGATGGCAAGAGGATAGTGTCAGGGTCCTCTGACCAGACAGTGAGGATCTGGGATGCTGAGGGAGGGGCACAGATAGGAGGTGCACTGGAGGGGCACACTGGTCCAATCAGGTCAGTTGGATTCTCTCCTGATGGCAAGAGGATAGTGTCAGGGTCCTATGACCAGACAGTGAGGATCTGGGATGCTGAGGGAGGGGCACAGATAGGAGGTGCACTGGAGGGGCACACCGGTTGGGTTTGGTCAGTTGGATTCTCCCCTGATGGCAAGAGGATAGTGTCAGGGTCCTCTGACCAGACAGTGAGGATCTGGGATGCTGAGGGAGGGGCACAGATAGGAGGTGCACTGGAGGGGCACACTGGTCTGGTCTCATCAGTTGGATTCTCCCCTGATGGCAAGAGGATAGTGTCAGGGTCCTCTGACCAGACAGTGAGGATCTGGGATGCTGAGGGAGGGGTGCACACAGGTGAGTCTTGCCAACTAGTCATGTTTTCTGACTTCAATGAACTAACCTGGGTTTTTCCAAGCCTTCTCAATCTGCTTTTCATCAGTCCCTTCACAGGCACTGCATGACAGTCAACAACTCCTTGATGGCATCCCACAGCAGGTGAATGTGTGGCATCAACCAGTCAAGCTTTTCAATGATGGCTGGGTCAGAGGTCCTAAGGGGAGATTGTTGCTCTGGATACCTCCCACATTCTGGGGGTCATTTTATTCCATGTGGACCACAGCAGTTATTCCAAAGGGCAGGGGTATGGAGCTGGACATGTCCCAGATGGTTCATGGGAACCAGTGGCATGTATGTTTTAAGCCAGTTGTTTAATTTCAGTGTGACCTTCATAAATTTGTATTATACAATGAATTCAGAATGCTGAGAGACTTGAAATTATAAATATCTGATGATCTACTCAGCCCACATGAGGGGCAATCCAAGTCCCCACCATCCACATCAATTTCTTGCATTCCCTATTTCCCTCCATCAGCAAAAAACAATTTTGGCCATGTAGCATTGTGCAGCCACTACAGTGTGCCACATGTGACAGGTGGGTCCCCCATTGTACAGTGGCTCCCAACTTGTTGATTACTACATTTGAGACCAATATATATGTATCTGTCTAAACATATGAATCATAAACATGGGTTTCAACATTAGAATGCCATAAACACAGTGATATATGCCATGGAATGGCTTATCTCACAGGGAAAATGTTGGGTGTCCCAGGTTTGGGACTGTCAGTACATCAGCAAAGCTAGAAGCAGTCTAATTCATCTGTGTTTGTCTGCAGCAGACTCACCCATTGAAAAAGCAGCTGAATTTGTAATTACATATCTTGCCAAATCATGCCACAGTCAGGCTCAAACCCTTCCAGACTGGACTGATCAGGCCATGTTCAGCCTCTGAACATCATTGGGAAATCACCAGCATCCAGATCACTCAAAAACAGGCTCAGATCCGGCAGATATGGGCAGCAAGTGCCCACATGAATGCAGACAATATGTAATAATCTAATAAGATAAGTGTAAGATTAAGGTTGGGTGGCTGGGACTGAGATCGAAAACCACATGGTTTTTGGTGCGCCCAAAAGGCAATTCTCGTGGCCAGACCCGAGTTGCGACGACCCACAGAGGCAAGGGACCGAGTGGAGGCGCGCGCCTAGGGGGGTTCTCACGGGCCACGCCCGCTAATATATAAGATGCTGCACTCTTTTGTCTCCCAGAAGTTTGCATGGTCGTCATTGGGCTCTGAAAATGGTCATCAGGATATTGTAGTCGAACCGGTGGAGTCACAATTTCTCTCCCTCCCTGGCGCACCTGGACAACTGAACAGTAGCAGGCATTGAATTGTACATTTGCCATCAACTCAACCATTTCTCTGTAAAGACGAAAAGGTCCGAGTAGTGATGCATTGGGAGCCATCAACATCCGCCCTGCAAGCCAGTGAAAGAGACAATATATATTATTCAACCAACGCACCACGACAGCATGAGATAGCAGTGGATTTGCAGTCGATAGTATATGTCAGACCGAGCACGGACTATCCCAGTGAGAAAGAGAATCAAGACCCCTGATTCCGCCTCCAGTAAGAGCGCCAATAACCCCAATGACCAGTAATGCTGTTCCCGCTCCTACGAGACTAGGGACGTACAAGTACCAGGCATTATCCATATTGTCCTTACCCTTGACATCGTCAATGAAGATCAACTCGTCCTTCGCCCGTTCCTGTCTTTTCATCGGATAACTCTCTCCTGTTCCGAGTACATGGACCCTTCGTCAGAGTAGGCGCTCGCTGAGGCAGAGTGGTGGTGCGGGATATCCAACAAAGTTCTTTCGAGTTCATGCACCGATCTGGTTTGTCCGCTCCTTTCGTCCATAATTACGGGGATGTCGAGATCCGAGTTCATAGCACGTGCGCGGTCGAAATAACGGCCCGCAGCATCTCTGTCCCGCTGCCACGCCTCTGCACCATTTTCAGGTTGGGGTTGCGCGGGAACACGAATCGATGATAATGTTGCATATGAAGCGGAGAGCACAACGGGAGCGGCACCTTCGAGATGGAGGAGTCCAGCTTCCAAGTACGGCTGCCCTAGTCTAGCGGCGCCACCGATACATTGCACATAGTAAGATAAAGTCCCCCGTGTGTTTTCTTCAGCCTCTTTCACATGGCTCAAGGATGTATGCGGTGGGAGGTAATGTGTAACTAATTTCACAGTGGCGGACGGGAGGTGGGCTTGGTGCCACGCTCGCCTAAGGGAGCAATAAAAACATGTCAGTCTACGTGAGACGTGTCCAAAGAAAGAACACGTACACGAAGCACTCGAATGCTTCCTCCCTATCTTTCCTGATACCAAGAAGTTCAATGGCAAAAAGGACGAGACTAGTGGGGATCCATGTTATATTTCACCTCAAGATCAGGGTCATATAACATGGGGATGGGTGCGGATGGGGAAAGTTCCTGAGGTACAGGACCCACTATAAGAGACGGCCAGATGACAAACTGGTCCTTTTCCAGATGCAAAATTAACAGTCTTCCGGAAGGCGAGTGCAACGGCTCTAGCGAGGAGAATGATGACAGGGCGCAGAGCTGCGTAACGGCCGATACATGGTCAGATACAGCTGGGGTTGCCCGCCGACGATATCCGAGCTGTTCTTCTGCAGACGATGTCGGCAACGAGTGTGCGGGGACAGGCTCCTCAGCGTCTGATGTCTGTGCGCTCTCTAGTGATGCAACGAAACCGCTCGGCATCTCCGGGTCAGATACGAAGGCATAATAGTTGTGGTCGATAACGTCGAAGTGGTGCGTTCCTGCGAAGTCCGCGGTTCAAGCTACAATGCCGAGTTGGCGACATCCGCATCGCCATAAACGCGTCCCTGAATTCACATATGTATTGTATGAGAGAGAGGATAGCGAAAACCCAGTGGACATTCATTTAATATACATACCTTCACTACGGGCTGTTGATCCTTGACTCCAGCCAACAAATAATTCCGTTCTATCGCAACCCGTTGGAAGCTCCATATAGGTACTCCTATACGGGGGAGGCGGGTATAACTTACGGCGACGTCTTCCTCTGAGGTCTCGAGTGGAACTAGTAACCACACAGTTGCCTATGCGCGAACCACGGTCAGATTTCCTGATGGCGATGTCGAACCATCACCTGATCATGAGACTTAGTATGAACGGACAACCGGCGTATTAGCCACTGAAAACCCACAACGATACACGATGAATCTTGGATGCACCTGATACAATAGAGTGCTTGAAAGCGTCGCAGTTCTCTATTTCTATTACCTGAAAAATCGTGATCAGTTGTGTCTAACTTTTAACAAGGACAAGAGGGTCGAGCCAGTTGCGTTAGTAGTGTACTGCAGTCGGGAGTCAGAAGCAAGCTCACGTGTAGCGAAAAGTAACACAGGGGTCAAACTGCCTGCTATGGAATCTATTTCCCACTCGACGATAGTCCCAAAAGGTTGTCCGACGAAAAGTCTTTGCCATCGTAGTAGCAGCAGTCCTAATAGCAGACCATCACCGAGCACTGTGAACGCATCCGGGGTGCCACGGCATATAGCCCTGTTTATTCCCTCACGGGTCTACGAAATCGGAACTACAACCAAGGTCATTTCCGTTGCTACACCTGCTCACGATCAGCTTACGACTCGACAGTTCTCCTGGACGAGGAAATTTGGGACGTAAAGGCGATCGAAGGCGCGAGGGCGAGGGCACTGACAGCTTTGAGAACTGCTGCTGATGTGTAGTGCGCACATGAACCCTGCTCGGGCTTCAAATGGTGCGTACCCCAGGCTGTCCTTGCGAACGACCAACGTCGTTAGCTGCCTTTCGTAAATCGATGCCCATGTGAGCCGTGCACTTGCGATTATCAATAACTGGAAACTGTGTTCGTTTACCGGCACGAAAAGTCGTTTATGTGCGAAGCCGATCTCGGACGCCGTGTCCTGGAGAGCAACAGTGCACGAAATAGATCGATGGAGACGGAGATCCGCGGTATACTTGTGAAGGTAGGTCATATATTCCCCGCTCTTAGTGTCCCAGTGCTTGATATAACAAAGGGTAGCTGGAAGAAACTAGACTCGCGGCGGCCTCACCCAGTACCCCTGACTGTCGTCCCGAGGCACTTCAAAGTAGGCCACCATTAAGTAACGCCAGTCGTTCCGTACGTTGCAAGAGCCCTGACACACAGACACCATGTGCTTCAACCACCCCACCCCAAACCTTCCCCTTCATTGCCTTCTCAAAACGATAAACTGTAGCATCGTCCATTTACCACAGAGCCTTTTGATTCCCCTTCAGCCATGTTGGCTATTGTTCAATTAGAGAACCACGTTCGCGAAATGTCTGCACAGGTTGAGGCCGCGAGAGCTGAACGACAAGCCCTAGTCGCGGCGGCCGCAAGTTAAAGGCTGGTATGTTGTCACGTTCTCGTGGATACTGCTGCTTCGTTTATCCTAAGCTAGGCAACGTCTGGCATGAAGACGGATAATATAGAAAACACTCTACGGATCGAGGAAGAGTGTGTTCAGTGAGTGCACATGTGTTTGTTGGCCCTTATTATCATGTACTGATGAGGAGATAGGTTATCTGCTCAAGTTTGTCACCTTCAACAGCAGATGGACAAGGCAAAGGCCGATACGAAATCTCGCGAATCAAAGCTTTTGAAAGAGATTGAAGTCTTACGGTCTCGGGTCAGGTGAACGTCCCCTGTGAGTTTTCTATTACATTATTGGTATCTATAGGAGACTCGCGTATTCCAGTCACTGGTCCCTGTCGATGCTAGTATAGCAGAAGAAAGTATGGAGTTTGCGACGCCTCTTCAGCCTAGCTCTTATCCACGCAGTGTCACGATACCCCACCAGAGCTAGTTGATCCATCCTTCATCCCATTACCCTTCTCTCCTTTGCGAACATCTTCCCTGACTTTCTTTGCCGGACTTGGTTCTTCACACAGTCCTCCCTCACTCGATATACAGCGAATACAAAATGCCCTCGCGATGGCTAGAGAAAATCTAGCACAAGAAGCAAACGCACTGTCTCAGTTGCGAACGGAGGTCGAAGATCTGCGACGACAAATGCCCGACCCTAGTCCGCCATAGGACAGGGAGGTTCTTTTTTGGATTGTGAACACGCTTCATTTGCTCTCGTGATTATCTATCCGCTATTCCCTTGCGTATTCTGTTACCCTAGGGACTTGTTTGTCTTGCTTGTCCATTTGCGTATCGGTGTCAATGTAGCATATCTAGCTCGCGGTGATAGTATCTAGTGACCTCCACCTCTCTTCGGCTGCTATCTGCTATGCGTGTTAAGGTCTTCGGGTGGAGGAATATATTGCAAGTCGGAGAATTGCATATTTTTCCAAGGATGCTCCGGGTCTGGAGGTTGCTTTACGTAGCCAATTTCTCTTGGAGGAGGGATCCTACGTGGTTCTTCTGGAGAGGGAGACGGTGGACGTGAGGAAACGGGTGTGTTGGTGTACGACGATACGGTTACTTTCTTCGTTGTAGAGTTCAAGGATAAGATCTTTATGGATTGATTGGGGACCCGTAGCCGTGCCCTTGCCAGCTGACCGACGTGCTCCCTGTGTAACACTGGCACCGGGAAGCATTGGGCCCCAATGCGCCCTCTGCCTTGCGAGCCTCCTCAATAGCTCGATGCCGTTCATCCTCCTCTTTCACGACTTGCCCCCTCAATTCCTCCAGTATCCGGGCGACTAACACCGATCGACGGGTGTTATCAAGGAACGACTGGCCACAATGCGGACATGCGTGATGAGGTAGGTTGAGATTGCAAAGCACGAGACCACGGCCGTAGCAAAAGGGAACGTAGGTAAATAGGCCATGTTCCCTGGCTGAACGTATGTATTGACATGGCCTTGTCCTGGCGATGGAAAGTGGAGAAATCACATGCGTACCTAGACAGAAACAACCGCCTTTGGGGTCTTCCTCCTTCCCAGAGGCGTATTCTACGTTCTGAAGGCGGGTTTCGAGAGCTGAGATGGCCTTACTTTTGGGAGGCCCTGCCTGGCTCTTTCCTTTTGCCTGCTGTTTTGCAGGGACTGTAGTGGGTTGCCGTGTTGGTATGCGATCAGATGTTAGGGATCCGGACGATGTCTAGGACGCTCGAGTCGGTGCATGTTGGGGCCTAAAAGTCAAGTCACCTTTGTTTCACAACTGACTACTGACTTACTACAACTGGGATGGCCTCCACATCGAGTGCACCGCCGTACTACGTGCTTGTATCTCACAACACACTCCAGCCCGGTACATCCGCACAGGCCTCGAGCATACTCGGCCATGTCGATATACTATATCGCCACGCCGATGACTCTTCGCTGTCCTTACTTCCAGGTCACCCAGACGAGCATGTGTTCGTCCTCTACCACGACCCAGACAACCCTGCAGCTCCGACCATCAAGAGCACCTCGAGGCAGTTCGCTCTTTCAGGTGTCAAGGTCTCGCAGGCGACAGGGGCTAGTATGGGCGAGGACAAAAACCCTAACATGTATGTCCTGCAAGTGACGTCCATCGGCGCCGATCCCACCAAGTACGCCAGCTAAGTTATATGAGGGGATCCGATGACACACTCAGTCGATATAATCCCAACTACAGTGTCAATTTAGAATCGTCACAGGCATATTTACAGAACCCTCAGGCATTGGTGACACGTTTCAAGCAGAGGTACGGTGGCCCGCGCTCTTAACGCGATATGATCTAGCTCAATCCCTAGCCAGGAACCATGCCATTCGCAGTATCTTGGAGTATCCGGGGTAGAGGAGAGCCAAAATCCTGCACCCCAAGGCGCTCCTGGACTCCACCAGGCGATTCTGATACCATTGATTCGCAATTAATTCCCGTCACCACCAGGTTATCGATGTATTAATGCTGCTAAGTTATGTTGTTGCATGGTGACGTAGACTAAACTCTCATGCGTGGCAGGGCTCAAACAACGTAAGTGTCCTCAAGGTTTGATGTCCTTATGGTGCTCTGCAGGTTCCGCGCTCAACTATATTGAGCCGACAAGGATGGCATGTGTAGACTGTCGGTGTCGGTGACACAATGGATGTATTGCATCAGAGCCACAAATCTGTAACTTGAAATTGCGAGCTGACCAACACAGCATGATGATACAAATTTTTCGGATCGTTGGTTTTTATTGCCAGTCGGACCGGCAGAGTTATGGTCTCCACTCCTCCCTGGCACACCTGGACAGCTCAACGAGAGCAGGCCCTCTGTGGTTATATATCGGCATAATTGGAAACGCGCAGGCTTTGAATTCGACATCTTCCGTCAATTTCATGGATCTAACTGCCATCACCTCAACTCTTTCTCTCTAGTGACCAAAAGATCCGAGTAGTGACGCTGTGGGGCCCCCCATCCTCACAACGATGTCGACCCTGCTTGTCATTGGTAACGACAGTGTGTATTATTCAACCAACGCACAACGAAAGGATAGCAACAGATTTACAGTCAATAGTATATACTGGGCCGAGCACGGTCGATCTTGGTGAGAAAAAAGAATCAGGACCCCTGATTCCGCCTCCAGGATGAAAAGCTAAGAGCGCCAATAACGCCGACAACCAGTAATGCTGTCCTACTAGGGACGTACAGGCACTATGCGTTGCCAATATCCCTTACCTTTGAAATCATCGATAAAGGTCAACCCGTCCTTCGTCCATTCTGCCTTTTTCGTCGGACAACTCTCTCCTGGTCCGAGTGCATGGACCCTTCACCAGAATAGGCACTCTCTGGAGTAGAGACTTCCAAACTGGACTAGCAGAATCCGTGTTATATTTCACCTCAAGATTCAGGGTCGTATAGCATGGGGATCAGTGCGGATGGGGAAAGTTCCTGAGGTACGGGACCCACTATATGGGACGGCCAGATGCAGAGTTAACAGTCTTCCGGATGGTGAGTGAGTGACTCTAGCGAGGAGAATGATGACAGGACGTGGGCCTGCATAACAGGCAACACATGTCCAGATATGCTTGTGGCCACCCACCGACGATATCCGAACATAATATCCGTGTACGGATAGAAGTCCTAATGACAGACCATCGCCAAGTGCTGTAATCGCAGCCTTTGTCATTTCCGCTCTCTGTCACACGGTATTATAGCCACGTTTATGCCCTCACGGGTTGAAGAAATCGGAACCACAACATAAGTGGTTTCCGTAGGTACACCCACTGATGATAAGATAAGTGGGATTTACCAGCTTCGACAGTTCTCTTCGACAAGGAAATCAGGGGAGCCAAGGCGATCCTAAGCGTGGGGGCGAGGGCACCGACAAATCTGAGAACTGCCGCTGATGTGGAGTGGGTACATTAACCTTGCTTGCTAGGGCTTCACAAGGTATGTATCGTATGCTGTCCTCGTGACACACTGCTTTCACCAAACCACCTACGTCGTCGACTGCCTTCGGCGCTGGAAAATGAATTGATGCTAATGTGGATCCACATAGCCGTGCATTTCCGTGCATTTGCGCGATTATCAATCGTTCAAAGAATACGCATTCGGAGAATTTGCTGTCTGCACTTGCGTCGATCGTATGGTTCTGTCGTCGTAGTTGGAAGACCCATATGGAACAATAGGACCAATGTTCGAGTAGCCATAGGTCGTGCCGTTCAGCAACGCCATCCCCACTCCCACTTTCTCTCTTTAAGTGGGTATCGTCGGGGACGCATATCCCCAGTGGGGAGCTTCAAACCTAGTATGATTGAGGTGGTCTATTTGTTCGCATAACACGAGTAGTGACCATCGTCGTTGATCCAGTTGACGCGATTGGGACCGGACAGCTCATCGCTGCAGGTTTAAGAGCCGGAGATTCGATCGAGATTAGAAGGTTCGTAGAGAAAGAGACTCAAATGAGTAAGGGAGACGTGAAGGTGTTCACATCACGCTTCATGCACTACACGGATACAAAGGTGAGCTCCCTTCTAGTGAGCGACCACATGAGAGGCTTCATCGGATTCCTGGGGTGATGCGACGAGTCCGAACTCTCAGCAAGGCGTCACCGACACACTGGGAAGGTTCACTGGACTGGTAGCATGGGATCTTCCAGATTCAAGGCCTGCATCCACACGCAGTGCAGGCCACTGATCGGCACAATATTCGGGGGATCATGATTAGTGGGTGGAGCGACGACCTAGGACGACAAGTAACACCGTCCCATCTTGCTCTGCCACGTGTCAAGCAGCCCATGATTCAGTTAGCCTACCCATGCGGAAAGCCAGCTGTCTTACATGCCATAAATCATAAGTTGGCGCGCCGATACACCAAACCAACGCCATCATAGCATGACATAGCTCTCTGGTTAAGCCGGGATGCATCTCCACAGTCCGCATGCACGACCACTGAAGCGTGTTGTGTGACCTTGATGATAGAATAGAATATTAACACCTTCAGGCGTCTTGTAGTGGATGCGCGTAGTCTTCGTGACTGTTTCCACGGGAATAACGGATTGAAGTTTAAGACATTCAATTGTCTCGTCCGCTGTCTTTATTCGATTTTCTGGTGATTTTCTCCAAGCATCCCGAGTGCTGAAGCATGACCAAAATTATTGTGCTTGGTTGTCCACAACTGTAAGTTTGGGCGGTTTTGTTGATAAAGTCATGGCTGCCGCGTTCTCAGCTGCAAGATGAAGCAATTGTCTTGCTGTCGAGTAGAAGTCGTGCACTGCTACACACGTCTGCATTTCGTCGACCAGCAGCTGCAATCGCTCGGTCGCCCGTATTTCTCGTCGCACGGCGCTCAGATGATCTGCGAAATGTACCGAGGACGTTTGCGATAGTACGACTGGAATCGACAAGTACGGGTACAGGCGGTGGTGCAGCAGCTGTTGCAAATACCACGGCTCCTTCGTCCTCGTCTGAACAACCAAAGCCTTTACCGCCGACTCCGAAAGAGGACGCGCCTCTGCTGACGAGAGTATGGAAAAAAGTGAAACACGAAGCGCAGCACTACTGGCATGGGTCCAAACTACTCGTGTCGGGGGTCAGGATATCTGCAAGACTGCAGTGGAAGATTCTGCATGGAGAAAGTCTCACACGGAGGGAACGCAGACAGGTGCGCCCCGCCTTGACGCCAACAACTAGAACTATCACTAATGGGATGGAGATATCTTAGTTAAAGCGTACAATGCAGGACTTGCTCAGACTCATCCCATTCTGCGTGTTCCTCATCGTCCCATTCATGGAACTGTTGCTCCCTGTCGCTCTGAAGCTTTTCCCCAACATGCTCCCTTCCACCTTCGAAGACAAGTTCGCAGCTGTGAGCTCTCCGCATTTCATCTTTGCATCATCCCTCCACTCAACCTCCATGAAATTATGTAGGAAGAAAAACAACGCAAACTCCTTCGTGTCCGTCTAGAAATGGCCAAATTCCTACAAGAAACGCTTCGTGAATCTGGTCTCAGGGCCAACGCGCATATCGTCGGCTCAGACGCGTTCAAGGAGTTCTTCCGCAAGGTCCGTTCGACAGGTAAATCACCTTCTGCGGCGGATATCATCAATGTAGCCAAGCTCTTTGACGACGATCTCACCCTCGATAACTTCCACGCCCACAACTCGTATCCACGCGCCGTTACATGGGCACCAACGCATTCGGGACGGACAATTTCCTTAGGGGCGCTATACGCTCGCGGCTCAGGAATCTCCGTAGGGACGATCAAGCAATCGATGCTGAAGGTGTGGATTCGTTATCTGTCGCAGAGTTGCAGGCTGCCTGTCAGTCAAGAGGTATCCGCACCTCTGGAGTGTCCCCAGCCAGACTCCGCGATGAACTGTCGACTTGGATCAACTTGCACTTGCATAACCGTGTCTCAGGGGTACTTCTCATCCTTGGACGGGCGTTCAACTTTGATAGAACATATGGAGTGGACGAGGATGGAAAAACTGCTGTCATTAAGTGCTTGGAGAGCGTCATGAGCGGGTTGCCGGACAACTTGGTTAGTCCTTCCCCTTTATTGCATTCCCTCTTGTTTGTTTACGTGTCTCTCTAGCTCAATGAAGCTGAACTCGAGAGGTTGATTCGGACAAAGCAAGTTACAAGCAGAAGCTCGAAGTGTTGCAACAGCAGGAAGAGCTCATCGAAGACGAGGCAGAGCAAGAGCAGAAGGGAGAAGACGCCCGGCGTGCTAAGCGTGAATCCCAAGAACAAGAAATACGTACCGCCCATTCACTTCTTCCTGACGCGGAAGTAAGTACACAGTTATGATCGAAAATGGAGAAGACTGAATAGTGCTGGACCAGCTCCATCCAGAAGTCGCCCCAACTACTGAGAATGCACGAATGACGACGGAACAGCTGAACGGACTAGGAGAGGCACTCTGTGTCTTGTCTGCTAAATCTAGTGTCCTCAAAGAGCGTCGTGACGAGCTGCGCACGCTGATGGAAGAGAACCTCCAAGGCGACGAGGTGAGTTTCAACTTCATTCATTCGACGATAGACACCCTCATGTTCTCATTTTCCCACACAGGACCCGAAATCGCCATCGATAGGTGCACTCACGAAACGCATCCGAACCATGCTCACCAAGATCGACGCGCAACTGCAAGATTACGACGCCCGCGTGGGAAGCTCATTACAGATGATTTCTGCAGATGGGTCGAATCCCCGTTGAAGATCTTGAAAAAGCGCTCACGGTTATCAAACATCGCCCGGATGATGAAGTTATTCAAGCTGTGATCCAGAAGCCGGATGTTGACCAAGATGGGTATGTGGAACTTGAACATGTGTTGGGGTTGATTAAAGAGGATGGGCTTGGTATGTGCTGCTCGCTTCCGTTTACACGTGTCCCGAATACGCGGGGCTGACTGAAACCGCGTGGACAGGCATCGAGGTTGATGATGAGGCACGAACGATTATCGTTCAGGGCAAGGAGATCAGGATGGATTCAAGGCCTCGAGAAGAAGACATCGTACAGGAGTAATGGATTCGCAGGCTTGTACATACGCATCCCTTAGACATTTAATGCAATCACAACTTAATCGATCCGTGAATGATACGGTTATGGGGTATGGATGGTATATTGATTTAGGAGATGCGGACAGTGTAATACACCATCGTGGCAATGTCAACTGCTATGGACATCGAAAGCGCACGAAAGGAAGCAAAGAGTATGCGAGATGACAGCGAGAAGCTGAAGATAGGTGGATCGTGGAATAGCACTAAACCTCAAGATATGACATGAATTGTAAAGCCCGTCGAGTCAGATCGAAGGGGCAGAACCGAGGTTCCTTGTTCACTCGTCAATGCAGAGAGGGCGCTAACAGCACTAGAGTGTGGGTATCGGAGCGTGTGGTTGGGATATGGGTTCCTCAGCGGGTGTACTGGGCCCCTCTGATTTTTCCTCGAGATATGTCGGTTCTTCATCTCCATCGGACAGCTCAGCCCACCACCTGCCGGCCTGGAGGATAAGGACGCCCGTGAGTGCGACACTGCAGATAAGATGATTGGAGGCGAGCTCAAGCGTCGGGAAACGTAGAACGCGGGGGAAGGGTTCGTCGATTTGTTGGCATGGGAGGGACGAAAACTTGGCTACCACGTCTGGATGTGGAGGAGACGGATTCGTCAGCGCAAATGGAATGCAGACCAATTCAAACGCACTGGGGATAACGGAGTAGAGGTACATCATCACTGTGGTACCGTAGAGGACTGAAGTGGTGGCGTTAGTACGAATTAGACGGGGCACACCACCAAGCATTAAATGTTGTGGAAGTGGTAGCATAGTGCTCACCTATACTGCCTCCATCAAACATGAGATTGCCTGCTCCCCCATCGTGGAAGCTCCAAGAGATAGTGACGCCTCCCAATGCGACGATGGCGAGGAGAATGTATAATAACTATATAGGTGCCTTTGCGAGCACAGAGTAGTACAAGGCAGCGGTCCAAAGATGCTCGTCCGTGACGGGTGACTTCCAAAGTGTGAGTGAGTCTGCAATCCAGTGTGTAAACAACGACCCTGCAGTGCACGTAGGGGTCGTGGCGGTGGTCAGTTGCACTGTCTCTCGGTAAAGAGCTGGCCTCACCGAGTAGAAACGAAGTTATGCAGACGACAATGCCCGCTCGTACACCCATCGTGAGCGCGTAAATAGGGCAGTCAGGTTGTGCCTCTGCCTTGTCCTAAACTTGCCCCTTGTTCCTGTACTTGAACCGAAAATCACAGGGCAGCTGTTGGCCCATTTCTTAGAGCCAGTTCGGTATGTGGAGAATCTCCAACACCGTTTGTAGGTGGTAAAAATGGGCCGATCATCACTATAGTAGTCAGAGTACCCCTCAAATCACATGTCATCTCAGGTCAAAAATGGGAAAGACATACGAAACACTGCAGCAGCGAGGTAAAACACCGCAAGAGGCCACCATACTGTTCATTTCGTGAGTCGTTGATATGGAATTGCTCACTGACATATCAGAAACAGCGCACCTTTGAATGGTCTTTCTAAATGCGGTTTTTTCCAGCGCAAATAAAATAGACCCTGACATATTTTATAAAAAAACAGAAGAGAACAGAGCTGAAGGAACACGTACAACTACAATGAAGAAATTGATAATCTGCATAGGATATCCTTTGACGTCTAATATGAACGGGTATGCTACAGACATTGGGATTACAATGACCTAAGAACGTCGCTTGCGTTAGCCATAATTCCAACGCTGGATGTAGGGGAGGGCACACAGAAGGAATCAAATGCACAATCAAACCTGGCAAGGGGGATTTCCCCGTGGGCCAATTGGACGCCCAGAATTTATTTCCCAGGGGCAGAGGGATGCCTTCTTTAGCAAGTTCTGGAAAGGGAATTTAGTAAACGATTGTATTGCGAACAGGAGCGGGAGGCATCTGCAATGACGGAATAGGAGGATATGGAGCGGGATGGGGATAACACACCTTGATTCACACGTGCAGCCGCAAAGGTCTGTACGCATACTCAGCAAGAAGGGTAATGCATATATGTGGACGATGTGTAACACGCACCACAGTAATCACATTTCCCAACGCACTCAGCGCAACGAAAACCGAGAGCGCTCTTTCAGCTGTCGTTCCGAACACGTTTTTAAAGAACAGCGCTGCAACTGTGACACCCGAGTCTTCGATTTCAGTCTGGAACGGTTGCAATGCCAGTAAATACGCCCCCCACCAAGTCGTATTGCAATGGAGAGTACGTGGAAATGTGAAACACACCTTAGTCACGGCAGCGAAGTACGCCACATTTGCAAGGATATACGACAACGTACATATGCCTAGCCCGAGCGGGCCAGCAATTTTGAGTGTTCGGACGGGGTTACGGACATTGTTGAGGACGTAGTTGACGTTGGACCAGCCAGTGTAAGCGTTGAGAACTTTAAACGTGGCTGTTGCGTACTATAACGGGTGTGTGCGTGGGGAAGTCGCGTTCGCGGGATTTGAGTCAGAGGAAGTACAGGAAAGGTGAAGCGAAGGGAGCGAGAAGAATGAGTCGTGGAAGGAAAAGAGAGCGAAAAAAGACTCACGCTATTACTACTCATTGAGTTACCCACGAACGCATTGCGGAAGTTAGCATGCGGGTCCTGGATACTCGTTCTGCCGGATAAGACTACCCAGCCTGATACGACAATAAAGACAAGGATGGCGATTTTAAAGGCAGTAAGAATCTGAGTTATAAGGTTGAGTAGAGATTAGAGTCGGGATCTACAGTACACACATTCATAATGCGCACGCCTGTCTGTGGTGTGAGGCCGTGTAGGATGGTGACAAAGAAGATGACTGAGAGAAATTCGGGTCAGGGTCAGATAATAGCCGCCAACGGAGAATACACGCCTCCAAGAGCGATACCACGCTCTGACCACGTCGTGGCTGTCTTGCCCGCTGCGACGAGGATGCTAGGAAGGGCATGAGGGCAAGCGCGCATCGCCTAGATGGACGTGCTTGCTCGCAAATACCTAATTGTAGTGGGCGAATCGGTGAGTGGTGGCATTTAGATAAAGAATAAAAGCGTACGATGCAACCGCTTGCAGTGACCACCTTTTCCCCGCCGCTCTTTGGGAACATGGCGCCAAACTCGAGCCATATGAATAGGCCGCAGAAGGATAGGATGAACCCGAGTACCCAGAGGAGGAGAGATGCACCGACAGAGCCGGTACTGGAGAGAATGGAGGAGGGGGTAGAGAAGATGCCTGTACCGATGATACGTCCTACGATGAGAAGAGTACAGGAGACGACACCGAGGTGACTGCCCAGGCCGCCAGCTGAGCCTGTTTAGAGCTGAGTAGTTGGTAGGCGGGAGAATGGGAGAGGCCGCCTGGGCTTCCAGTTTCCGTGGTGTCCGGGACAGCAGCCGGTTGCTTGGCACTGCTCTGGGATGCAACCTCTTCGACAGCGTCTGGATCGCTAGCAGGCTTGATATGGATGTACCGAGACCAGAGAGAGGACATAATTGGCATGAATCGGGCAGTCTTGTCATACTTTATCATATTTACTGTGCGGGTAGAGCGACAACCCAATCCTTTAGTCACCGGCACTTGCCTTTCTTGGAATATTACTGCCCTTGCTTCGGCCAAGGAGCCTCTATTCTTTGATCATACAAGCTGCACTGCGAACTGTCTCGCTGACCCCAAGGAAGGGCATATCTCACACGGTGACACGTCTGCTGTCAACCAACCCAGTAGCGTCACCATGGTTCGTCGACCCAGAACCTGTGCATCAGAAACAAGCGCCGCCCCATCTCACACCTAAAGTACAAGAGTTTCCACCCAATCTACCGGATCCAATCAAGCAACTGTACATAAACTTAACCCAATCTCCTCTCCTGGAGCCATCCACGCTGGACGTGCGTGAATCTATTGCACCTCCGCCAGGACTACCACTGCCGAAACGGGCTCCACAGGGCCGCCGAAAACGGGGAAGAACGTACGCGGGGGAAGGTATCGACCAAGACGCCGTGGGTGGTATATGGAATTGGGTCGTCATTGCACAGGTAAAATACGCGTCCATGTCTTATCCTCTGTCCACTAAACTGCAGGATACAGGTGAAGGAAGGCACCGAGAATCGCGGGTCAATTGCAGCTGTCGTGCGATCCGTCCGGAAGACTGTAAGCACTCTTCGTAACTTTTGCCCCTGTACTCGATTTACTCAGTGCGTTTTATCAGTTGCTCACGATGGATACCCCCATTCGCCTTCCGCCGGGTTCTAAGAGGCGGGCGCACAACGGTTGGGCCGTAGTCGATGCGGGGAATTTTGCGGTACACATTCTTAGTTGAGACACCTGGAAGAAGTACTTCGAACACTTGAACCGGTGATGCTTCCATAACTTCCCGATCTAACTTCCGACATCTTTGCAGCATATTGCGAAAACGATGGATATGTCGTGCTTGATGTTTGGAAAGAAAGTGATGAACAACCAATAATAAGCATCCTGATAGTACCCGCCCAGCGCCTTCCCTCGCTTCATCTCAGTCACCTAAACTAAGTTGGTGTATGTACTCCGCCAGGTAATGACTAAATATGAGAATGGCCTTTGACAGAATTCTTTGTCCCCAACTCACTTACCGTCGGCAGACAACCTATTCTCAGTACTCGGGAAGTGCCGCCGGGGGCGGCGACAACCTTGCTTGGACGAATCAAGCCAGCGTCGCATGGAATCATTGGGGCAAATAACATCAGACACAGCACGAGCCAGGTCAACACAAGCTACGTAAGTCCGTCATAAGTAACCTAGTCACCACAAAGGCAATCTATGTCGCACACAACCAACCTAAGTCCGTCGTAAGTAACATAGTGTCCACAAAGGCAATGTTTGTGGCACAAGAAACACCAAACCTCCCAAAACCAAAAAGCATCATTGCAGTAGTCCAATAGACGTCCCAATAAACAGCAATATAAGTCCATCGTAAGTAACAACACCGAACCTCCAAAAACAAAAAAGCATCCTTGCAGTAGTCCAATAGACATGCCAATAAACAGGCAAGCAATTGCAATGGAGAAGTACACAAACATGAGCATATCTCCACCAAATCAAAAAGTGGCAGCTTTCTTCGATGGAGTTTCATCTGCATCCAAATGAAGAGGAATTCTTCTTTTCTTTCCAGTGGCAGGGGTCACAACAGGAGGTGCAAGTAGGCGAATCAACTGGATCTGTGCACCATAGACATCACATTTCAAGCCGGCAATAGGCCAGTGTGACAACGTGAAGTGCACCTCCACCAGCACTCCCTGTAAACAGCGTCGATAGGCAGAGGGTCTGATAAGGTCACCTGTGAGATCATATGCTGGAAGAGGCAGAATACAATGTGTAGATTTCAGAGCAAGCAGCTCCCCTTGGTATTTCTCTTTCGTTAGAGGCCAAAGTTCAAAGGAAAAGGAATCTCAAAGTAGAGAATGCATTAGACAGACTATTAAAGGCACGAATACTAAACACACCTGTAGAAGATGTGGCAGATCCAGGGACATCATCACTATCCACTACGCCAGATTCAAGGGACTGTATCATGCAATGCACACAAAAATCAGCCAATGTATATGTTCAAATGCATGGACATGCCTCAAACAATTGGTGACGAAGCTTGAATTGCATCGGGCCCACATTACTATTGGAAAAGAAAACTCTTGCCGCAAGAATAACCTGGAGTAATGCATTTCTCCATGAACATGCACAACATCTGTAGAATGACAACAAAGTCCAAGTTGACAGGTTCGAGTCCAGGCTCTGAGACAGTGCAGGATGGCTTGACATCCAGAATTTCCCTCCAAAGTGTATTAGGTCCACGATACCCACCATCTGATGTGAGCCAAAAGTCATTGCAATCGATGCATACAATGGCAGAGAGGACAGCAGCACCAGGAGGAGGTGACAAATCCGACTCCACAGATCCGTCACCCTCTGCAGTCCCAGCATTGATGGACCTGGCAGGAGCTGTAGGTGCATTTGCATGAGAAACCTCATGCAGAATATACAACAACACATGGCCATGGTCTTGTTGTACCCATTCGAGCCTGGTAGCAATGGCAGAGTCACTGAGGTACAGGCCGGAGGACACAAGACAGTTGCGAGTGCTAATAACATGAGTACTAAGCACGTTTGTGGGTGTTGTCATTGTGATGGTTCATGAGTGAACAACACATGGCATGCATGCTTATAAGGCCAACAACAAAGGGGCAGGAGACAGCAATGCTATGTTTCAGGTTTCAGAATTTGATCATGAGCCCATGCAAAGAGTCCAGAGCAGTATAGGAGACGGATGAACCAGATAGCAACATCTGCTGACAAAGGAGATGGGTTGATGCCTGCCTCCACACATCAAGCTGCCATAAAAATGAAGACAATAATGTGAATGAATGCTAGCACAGGAGACTCACCATAGCAAGTGCATACCTTGAGAAAATGCTGATAGGCAGCACATCACTAATGAAACCACACACACAGCAACATGACGCACACCACATATACAGTATTGGCATTTCTGATGGGCAAAAACATTGGACCTCACAGACTGAACATATGTCCAGATGGCATGGAAGGACTTGATGCACTGCTGAATGGCCACGTATTTGCCATTAACATGGAGATACATGCCATGTGCATGTCCATAGCATCATCGACATACCTGGTGTATTTCAACAAACACTGCCATGAGCACAATCTGCAAAATGCCACTTATGTGTTTGTAGGGGTTGCTAAGAGTGGGAGAGCAGTTAACATTGTAGAAAAGGGCTGTAGGCAGCCTCAGTAGTGACTCAACTACTATGTATATTAGATGTACCTGTAGGCAGCTACAGGCTATCAGTAAGTATGGAAATACTCAGTAAATAGTAGACTTACCCTCAGTAGTGACTCAACTACTGAGGGAATAGTACCAAAATGTACTGTGAAGTGTACGCTCTAAGTGCTTATGTAATCAATAGAAAAGCGTACCAAAATAGACATCACACAGGGGTGATTCAATCTCCAACATACATATGTCCGGAAGATGAGATACCAGCGATCATGGAAGCATGGATGTTGTGCATTTGTTCTCAGTGCTGTCAAGAGAGTCAGCAACACTGACACCATCTTAAGGTTGCATTTGGGTATAGAAAGCAGCACAGGCACTGAAGTGGCATAAGTGGTGATACACGTGTCAAGCAAACATATTCAATGGTGTGGGCTACTCTTCTTGTGAGAGCACAAGGGGAAAGTGGGGAAGGCTGTAGGTAAAACCTAGGCTTGTCCCAAGGGGTGCTGAGTCGGAAGGAGACAGATAGGGAGGCCTGAAGGGTGTAGGAGGACTTTTCTTGGTGACTGGGGAGTGTTGGCGACGAAGAACTCAAAAGTCCACCCTAGACAGGCAGCAGGGATTTTTCTGGGTGGGAAGATGCTTGTATGGACTTGGGACTCGAAGGGTGGCGATAGTAGACTCTTGTAGATGACGGGGAAATTCTTGTAGATGCAGGGGACCGGTTTAACGAAGTAGCAGCAATTTACTGATGGAGAAAGACTCGAAGATGGCAAATAGATGATAAGACTAGCTCTGGGGACTCTGTGGACGCTCTGGAGACTTGAAAATACTCTGGGATATGACTCTGGGGACTCTAGAAACTCTCAGACATGCAGATGTTGACTCCAAAAAGTGGGTGGTTGTTTTTCTATGTACAGTGGACTTTTTGTAGCATAAGGACAGTGGTTTCTAAGGTAAAATCAGAATATTTCGGATCTGTCATATGTCAAAAGTAATAAGAGAAAAGATAAAGACTGATGCATGGACAATCACATGCACGGCAGCGATATAGACGAAGATAAAACAAGTAAAGTCCATAAAAATGAAGGTAAGTAAAAGTGGAAAGCATACAGACAACGTGCCTGGGTAGCGAGTGTACATTGTAGGGGGAGGTGGCGATTTCTTCAATGGGTCTGGGATGCGGTGGGCGGCGTTACTAAGCAGGCGACAGCCTTGGCGCTTGTAGAGTGGATATAGCCACCGAGGGGATATGTTGACAGAGGACGAACCTAATATGGTAACTGGTGAGTCAGTGGCAATGTTGCTGGCACGAGTACGTGATGTTATGGAAGGTGTGATGTTAGCATACGCTGCGATGTTTCTAGCCAAGGGAGTGTCATAATGTGTGAGCGAGTGACTACTGAGAGTGAGAAAGGCTGCTAAGGGAGCTCTGTAGCCTCAGGGAGTATAGGCTCCCTACAACAGGCAGGACAAATTTATAGTTACATATTTGCATGACAGTTCATGAGCCAACTTGCACGAGATCCACAAACAAGAGACAATAGTTAGAACCAATCGGACAGGGGGGGAAGCCAGGGGCCACAACATGGTAAAAGGTTGCCAAACAACCACAGGCCCCCCTGACTTAAGCTCTGACGAGAGACATCAGGTTAGGAGTGATATACATGATATATCTGCCACTGACGGCACAGTGAGTGCTCGACACTATCAGACAACATGCAGCACCACTCACAAGCAGACCAGCAGAATGTGTGAGGATGGGCAAAGTTCTCAAGCTGTACTGAACTTGTGCACTACATGTTGGCACACTGCGACGTCGGTGATGTGCAACAACTAGGCGCTACAAGTCGCCGACAAGCAGAGCTTGTGTGCGCATATCTGAAATACAGGTTGTGTTTCGTTGGGGCTCGATATTTCAGAAGCGGTGGTGTCTTAATAGGGATTCTGTGCACCTGCAAGGCTGTGATTTCGGGATCCACAGCACTCCACCTCCTGCTCCCAGAATGCCAGACCCCATGGAAGCCAACAGACCTTGACATCTACATTCCACAACATAACCTCATGTTGATCCAAAACAGATTGAAGGTTGAGGGGTACACCACCATTGATGAGCCAGCAGTGAACAAGGTTGGATATCATTACTCACACGTGAGCCATGTTCTGGTTGTTAGCAAAGACCAGAGGAAGATCGACATAGTCGTGTTGAGGACAGCAACAGCATTGAGCCCAATTTTCCAGTTTCACAGCACAGCCATTATGAATTTTGTCAGCACCAATACCATTTTTTGCAGCTATCTGACACTCACTTTGTGTTCCCTCTCCATGGTCAATGCTGGTCTGCTGTATTATAGCCGAGACAAGCACAGCATCATAGAAGGCATCAGGAAATATATCATGTGCAGCTTTCACTACATACACTGCAAAGATTACCATGGCACAAAGAACATCTGCAAAGTCAGCACACGAACAGTGACAGACAGTGCAATGATGTGGATCAACATGATCACCATGTCACATGCCTTGCACACACACCTTGAGATATTTAGACAGTTTGGCATTCTCGACATGCAGTGGATCCTTGGCAGAATGCTGTGTGGACTGGAGTGTGCATTTTGCTGCCTGCATGTCGAAGTAGTTGAGGAAGAATCATCAGGACATTTCACTGTGATACAGACATATGCTAACCAATCTGCAGGTCCCTTCTTTTGCATGCCACATTCAATGGTAATGCAAATCCATAGACCTGAGAATGTCACCTGTCACCAAGGAGCTGGAAATGAAACATATGATGGCACACCTTAGTAAGACAAAGACAGGGGCAATAAGGAGATGGCAAATGCAGTTGTTGGGGTGATGGTAGAGCTGCCTTTCTGTACATGATCATGACATGGACTCTCTTAAAGCAAAATTGTCGAAGCTTCCAATGAAAGATATACAATGACATCTAGCAGGAGTTTTGGCCATTAGCAAAGAGGAAAGCAAGAAGAAAGATAAACTTATCCAGCACATTATAATGGATGGCAGCCCCAAGCTCCTCGATGCATTGCAAGCAGCCGCAGACAACCACCAATCCCAAAAGAAGATTGTGAGACAACAATGACAGGCACAGAAACACAGGCCGGACGATCTTGCAGACAGGGAAACACCGGACAAGACTTGCCATGTAGAGGAGCAATCAGCAATGGGTAATATTGCCCCATCTTGTCCATCATTCTTGCAGGTCCCAACTACAGAGGAGGTCCACACATGCTATAGGTCATTTTATATTGCTACAGGTAACAAAGCACTGGCAGCCGGGGTATGTGGCATCTGTGCACAGGAGTGCAACATACAAGAAGATGGTCTATGCTGCATGAGATTGGCTGACATACCCAATCAACATCGATTGCGCCCTCGTAATGCAAATGACCATCACAGGCTCGTCAATGGAATGTTACTGGAACCCAATGCCATCAGAGGACATGGTGCACAAAGCACAGTGACAATTTGCTGACACTGCATGGAAGAAGTACATCATGTCAGTGACAAGCCACCAAAGTACTCCTTAGCCAACAAACTGTGGATCGGCGAGCAACCATGGGTTCTCCAGCAGCTCACATTTCCAGAGCAACTGCTCATAGCTCACTTGTATCCCCGCATCTACATGTTTAAGCTGTTTCCAAAGAGGACAGGCAGTGTCCAGGACATGTCATGCCTGCAGAATGCAATGAGGGGCAATGTCATGATGTTCGACCAGAATATGACGGCGATCACTGCAATGGTGGATGGCGACCTTATGCCATGCAGACCATCAATCCTGGCCTCTCTGATAATGATCACCTTTGTTGCCGTTGGCCGTTTACCCATGAACTGGTTATGATCGACATTTCGCATGTGCCGAGATGCTGTGAGAGATGCATTAATATGGCTGAAATCAAACAATGCAAAATACTACGGCAGAATAGAAATTTGTAATGAATGGCTGGGAAGTCTGCCCGTTGACGATGTGCCCATGGAAATTGCCAGCGTCATAAGGCAAAGTGAGGACATGGCGATTATCGAGCAGGAAAGCGAGGGATATGTACCCCTAGATGACAATGAGGGTGAGCACCATTCGTGCAATTGAGGACCTCCGAATAACGAACCTAGCGTCAGTTGGGCCCACCACAGACACAGATCAGACAATGTCAAATGGGGATGTCAACCAAGGTAAGAAAGTTACAGAGGCCATGTGCCCCACTGAACACATTATTCCAGCACCTGATGTTGTGCCACTCCAGGTTTCCGGCACCATAGACACTGAAATGACAACCATAACAGCAGATGAGATGATGGTGTGGGGACTTGCCAATCTATGGCAAGATGGCAAGGAAGGTGGATATGCAGTCAGGCATGTGGGACCAGTCAACGACTTTGGATGTCCTTGTGGTCACACTACCCTCAATAGTGACAAAGATGCCAGTAATGATACAAACCTCTTTGAGAAGGCATACCCATGCCTATTTCCATATGGCAAGGGTGGCCTCGAACGACAGCAACATGTTCACCTCGACTTTGGCGAGCACATTAGATGGCTATTGCATTATCATGACTGATGATTCCGCAAGCATGAGACTTTCTCCTTCCTGTGCTTTGGCATACTGCAGAGGTGACAAGCACTAGGTTCCACACAAGTTCAGATGCAATGGCAGACATTTCAATGTGATGCTTGACTGTTATCCACAATCACTGTTGAGAAAATGCAGCATGCACAACAGGAGGAGGAATCCAACTTACCAGTGTCTGACCCGGCCATATGTCTACTTCGTCAGCACCTGTATTCCACTGCAGGTCGCATCATGGGCACAGACCAAAGTTGCTATCAACTGCATAGTCAGATTTGGGCCACCTCCATTATGTTTAACCCACCGACTCTGTGGATCACCATTAACCCATGTGATTTGCATGATCCCATTGCACAGGTGTTTGTGGGCAAATGCATCGACATGGACAAATTCCTCAACACCATAGGACCTGACAAGGAGATGCAGGCACACAACACCACAGGAGATCCATACACCACAGCCAAATTCTTCCACTTCATGATAAAAGTGATTCTCGAGACCTTGTTTGGCATTCGAGTCACCCCACATCAAATTGTCCAGGCATGAGGAATTGTTGGCCAAGTGAATGTGCATTTTGGAGTTGTCAAGTCGCAGGGGCGAGGATCCTTGCACCTACACATGTTGCTATGGTTAAAAGATGCACCTACGATGGAGGAGATGGAGGCACTCCTGAAGCAGCCAGAGTTCCATGAATGTGTGTGTACCTTTATCAAAGCAAACATATGAGGCTATTTGCCAGGTCTCGAATCCGCACAATCTATCAGGGAAATTCCCAATGACGTCGATGTAGCATACACCCGACTGCCGACACCATCGTCCAGTAATTACAAACAACAGTTGATTGAACTCGAGCGTTGTGTTGTCAGGACCAAGCAATTACACACCTGCGAGGTGAGAAGATGCCTTGTACCAAACAAGCACAGTTCCCTGGTTTGCAAATGCAGGGCCCCATTTCCAATGGCGGACACAGATTTCGTCATGGAGAATGGCAAATGGGGTACCAAACGACTGCATGCATACCTGAATGCATGGTTACTGGCCTTGAGTATCAATGCAAGGTGCAACAATGATGTGAAATTGTTAATGAACTCTCGTGCGACGACCAATCTAACATTTTACATAACCACCTACCAAACGAAAAAACAAGGGAAACATCACAATCTGTCAGCGATACTTGCAAAAGGATTTGCATACCACATGGCACAGATGGTGTATCTCGATGACCTCCATAATCAGCAGCATCTTCTGCTGTTTCGTCTCGTGCATACTATTAACAGGGAACAGGAGTTAGCCACACCAATGGTCATGTCTTACCTCATGGGCTGGGGTGACATGTATCATTCACATCACTACACACCCATTTATTGGACATCCTTTGTCAATGCTTTGTTGGGTGCATTCCCACTGCTGGCGAGCAATGCAGCATCAGTCCATACATGAGTCAAATTTCTTCTGTCTCGTAAGATATGGATTATTAACATGCTTTGTCAGTGTTGATGAACAACCAGATATGCAAGCAGCACCCCCAGACATGCAGACAGACCATGCAGAGGTAAACGTCACCTCAACTATATGTGAAATATCTGAGGTGACTTTTACAGACAGGCGATGCGATGGATGTGGTGACTCTGGGGCGGATCCTGCTGGGTGGATCTTACCAAAATGCCAAGTGACAGACTACATGTATCGCGGAGATGCACTTGCAAAGTACAATGTCATTGAGTTTTTCACTAATACCTACGAGGTGAACAAAAAGCGAGGATCTAATGAAGTAACAAGCGATGTCATGGCTGACCCCGCATGCCAGATACAGTCACAAGAGACAGTTTCACATGGTGGTCACACAGGATGCCCCCGGCACAACCATGTTGACTATCGCGAATTGCATCCCTGGTTCAAAGACAAGCATAGGGTCATCCATCGACGGGGGCACAACAATTTACCAAATTTCATCGGTCACCACTTTCCTTTGAGAGAGCATCCAGAACCATCCCCATTCTACTGTGTGTCAATGCTTTTGCTCTTGAAACCATGGCAGTGTGTGGTGACCAACTTGAAGATGGCAACAGAGACATGGCAGACAGCTTTAGAGACCTTCCTTGCGAATGCACTGATACACCACCATCATATTATCTCTGGCATTCAGTATTTCCATCAATGCCAGACTTCTGCGCAGGCCACACAAGTACCCTACAACCAGTCAGAGCCACGTGGTACCACAGACGATTGTGTGGAAGATGTTATCGATGCAGAACGACCAAGCACATCGACTCACCATGCTGTGCCAGTTACAGAAGAAACTATAACCAATCTCCTGGCAAAGGAGACTTCAGGTGCAGAGCAGCTTCACGCTTATCACGTGTTGGAGGCAGAAAAATATGCCCACATCTTCACCAACAATATATTACAGATGCATAGGTCCCCACTTTCTGCCTTACCAGTTGCTGTCCACGGAGGCACCAATGTGATTGGGGAAGAAGTCCTGGCAGTGATAGGCATACAGAGGGCAGATGGTGGTGATATAGAAAGGTTGATTTCATGGAAGCAGCAAATGGAGAGAGATGTCGAGGAGCAAAACATGCAGAGCCTCCAAATAGAACCAGCCAGAACGACTAGAAAAGTCGCATTCCCCGACATAGTCCCCATTGAGGAAGAAGAGCTCCAAGTGATAGAAACATGCACTGTGGCACCTGAAGACATGCCAGGAGTTTTGAGTCCAGCTCATCTGTCTATGCTGAACATTGATCAGACTCAAGCCTACAACATAGTTATGTGGCACCTGGACCAGACATCAAGTGGACAATCCCCCCCTACCTTGTGAATGCTTCTTCATGGAGAAGGAGGAACTGGGAAATCCAGGGTCATCCAATTGATCTCAGAGTATTTTGCTTGCAAAGGTGCGCAGCACCTCCTCCTCAAAGCAGCATATACAGGAGTCACTGTGTCACTCATAGATGGCAAGACCACTCACACTATTGCAATGATCACATGGGGAAATGACCAAGTGATGAGTGCCCAAACGAAGGCGAAGTTGCAGCAATTTTGGTGGACCTACGAGTACCTTATTATCGACGAGATGTCCATGCTGGGCAAAACGTTCCTCGCAAAGTTGTCATGCAATATTGCTGTTGGTAAGATGACAGAAGGCAAGAATGCACCATCTCACTCCTTTGGAGGCATCAGCATTATCATGTGTGGGGATTTCCACCAGTTTCCCCCTGTTGCAGCAGGTGTGGCAGAGCCACTCTATGTACCATGCAATACCAAAAAGGATTCTATTGATGCCCAACTTGGTTGCATGATTTACAAAGAGTTCCAGACAGTCGTGGTACTGAAAGAACAGAAGTGCATCACTGATCATGTCTGGCGAGATTTCCTGCATCATTTACGCATGGGCCATGTTCAGCAGGACCATCTGACTATGCTGCATAGTTTGGTTCTTACCAATCCTGCAGTGTCCTTACCAGATTTCACCACCGCTCCCTGGTCCGAAGCATGCCTGGTCACCCCATGACATGCCATGTGCCAACAGTGGAACCATGCAGCTGTTCACAAACATGCCCATATGTCACCTGGTGTAGTCTTCAAGTGTGTTGCTGAGGACACCATCAAAGGTCAGTCCCTGACCTTAGCAGAATGCTTTGCCTTTCTCTCGTGTCGCACCAAAACCGATGAGCAACATTCCCACATGAACAATGACCGCCAAACTTGTTGCCGCAACCAGGACTTGCCAGACACCATTGAACTATCGGTTGGTACATGGGTCATGGTTACACAAAATGTAGAAACAGATCTTGACATCACCAATGGAGCATGCGGTGTAGAGAAGAGAGTGAAAGGACCCTAGGAATAGGTCAAAGGTCTCTTAGTGAGAGAGGGGGGTGAATTCAACCCAGGAGGCTTGAGTTGCCTGGTGTAGAGTCAAGGAGTAAGCAGAAAAGGTGAAAAATGCACCCAAAATCCAGAAGAAACTCAAGAAAATGTCTGTAGAATGTCTGGAGATGGAGAACTAATATTCCGAGTCTGTTTCGTCTTGATTCTGGCTTTTCTGTCTGAGGTAGCATGTCTGTTATTTTTTTTTTTTCTAAGTATGTACAGTACACTTGAAGTACTCACGCAGGCTTACATAAGCCACAATGCATGCAAACACTAAGTAAAAAGACAAGGCAAGATAAAAGAAAACAAATCAGTAAGTAAAAATAATGAAATAAATGAAATATCTTGGTAGGGAGGATACTTTCCCCACAGCAGAACAATAGTTAACATTGTCCTGCATCCTGATGAGCCTCCTATCATGGCCACTAATGCTGTGGTTCACCTGAAATATCTGCCATGCTACCTCCTTGTCAAATTGCATTGTACGTGCACAACCCAATTACAGTGAGTGAAAAAATGTGTGCAATGTTTGGCTGATTTGTACTAAGTCCAGTGTAGTACCATGAGGCGTGGGAATCCTGCTTAGCCTTGGTGAGATGGATGGTGGCACTGACTCCTAGCTACAAAATGGTCCCAGGGTCATGTGATTTGGTGCAGTAGTCCTTGAGATATGTCAATTATAAAACAGGTACATCATTGCACACGTTTATTCACTTTTGGTTTGGCAGTAGAATCTGGGGGAAATAAAGGAATAATTGTGGTTGTTTGGTCCTACAAACAAAGATACACACATAAACATTATGTCTGAGTTTGAATATGTTCACACACTTCTTTATTCCCAACCTTTACCACCATGAGATCTCTCTCTGCCACCCAAAGGAATACTATCCTGACTATGCTTGATTCTGGTCATTCTCCTGCTTCTATTGCCTCTAGTGCTGGCCTACATCACTCCACCATCTCTAGACTTTGTTCCAAGGAGCGTTCCAGCCTGCAAAAGTCCACTGGAGGTTGTCCATCCAAGCTCTCCCCTGCTAATGTCTGCCATGCCATCCACCTCATCTCAACTCAGAAGGCAGAAAATGCTGTGCAGGTGACCAAAACCCTCACCAATATTATCAACCAACCCCTCCACCCAAATACTGTCTGCCAGCACCTGAAAAAGACTGGTATGAAGGCTGTGGTAAAGTGAAAACAACCTATCCTCTCTGCCAAGCATTGCAAGGCAAGGTTAGACTTTGCCTATGCCCACAAAGATTGGACTTTGGAGGACTGGAAGAGGGTGGTATGGTCTGATGAGACTAAAATTAATCGCCTGGGGTCAGATGGGCACAAATGGGCATGGAAAAAGCCAGGGGAGAAGCTGAGTGATAGGCTAGTAGAGGGGACACTGAAGTTTGGAGGAGGTTCTCTGATGATGTGGGGCTGTATGACTTGGGAGGGTGTTGGATATGCTACCAAGATTGATGGTAGGATGGATGGGGACCTATACCTTCAAATTTTGAAGGATGAACTACAAGAGTCCCTTGAATATTATGGTCTCCATCCTCCTGACATCATCTTCCAGCAGGACAATGACCCCAAGCACACCTGCAAGCAGGTCAAGGAGTGGCTAGAAGAGCAGGATTTTAGGACCATGGTATGGCCTGCACAGTCCCCTGACCTTAACCCCATAGAACATGCCTGGGGTTACCTCAAGAGGAGGCTTGCAGAGTATGAGCACCCTCCCAAGGGGATATTGGAGTTGTGGGAGAGGACTCAGGTGGAATGGAACAATATACCAGCTGAGGAGTGTCAGAAGTTGATTGAGAGCATGCCTAGGAGGGTTGAGGCAGTGCTTAAAGCAAAAGGAGGCTATACCAAGTGCTGATATCCCTTAGATACCCCTCACTTTTCAAAAGTGAATAAATGTGTGCAATGATGTACCTGTTTTATAATTGACATATCTCAAGGATTACTGCACCAAATCACATGACCCTGGGACCATTTTGTAGCTAGGAGTCAGTGCTACCATCCATCTCACCAAGGCTAAGCAGGATTCCCACGCCTCATGGTGCTACACTGGACTTAGTACAAATCAGCCAAACATTGCACACGTTTTTTCACTCACTGTACCCAGGCTCGATGCCTCTGTCATACCTGTCGAACCAGCATCCAAGACACACTGCATCCGATACAAAAGCCCTCAGGACATGGATGTGTCGCACACCATCAAACGTTGGCAGTTTCCCATGACATCTGCATATGCGTTCACAGATTACCATTTGCAAGGTCAGATGCTTCCCTATGTAATTGTTGATATAGCCAAACCCCCATCTGGTGGGTTGAATTTGTTCAATCTATATGTCACATTGTCCAGGAGTTCCGGTCATCAGACCATTAGATTGCTGAGGGACTTTGACGATGCAATATTTCTTTGTAGTCACACACCGGAGCTATTGGCAGAGGACGACCATTTGGCAGTATTAGATAAAGAGACAATAACTTGGTGGACACGCATGATGTCAGGCCAATGATTAGCATACAATTACCTCTCCTTGACTGCCTATGAAGCTATCAATACAACAAACTGGAGTGGAGATTAAAGCAGATGTGATTAATGGCTTGTCAGTGACAAAGTAGAGGCCTCCCTTATGCTGCCTTACAACGTGACTCCAGCAAGCACTGAGGCAGAAAAGGAAACATTTTCAGTCGTCCAATGGTTCCCATGGACTTATGGTGCAGAAGAAACCTTGCCAAGCAAGGTAATTCCTGGTTCTTGACAGGGGGAAAAAAGTCATCACAGGTACTTGCTTTGCCATGGGGCATTGGTGATGCCTTTGGGACAGACATCCCCAATAGCCCATTGCAAGCACAACCAGCAAATCACTCCTCAAGTGCAATATTTGCATCAGCCGGGAGTCGAACCCGGAGCTAGGCCATGGGAAGACCCAATGTTACCGCTACACCACTAATGCCTAACGCAAGGATGGAGTATTGGGGGTGACACCTGCGTTTGCGAAATGACCATGGTTTACTTGGATTGTCCCAAGCAGAATGTGAATGAGTTCCAAGTGTCATCACCAATGAGGAGATCTTCAGTTAGTCTGCACACATAAATGCGACCCTTCTCACCATTGTCAAACCCAACAAAGAACCTAATCCAGGTTGCGCACTGCTCTTGGGTGTTGAGATACTCTTCCAGTCGTGCAAGGACGTTAACCTTGAGATCTGGACAGACGCCGGCTGTTATGTTGCGGCACTGTATGTGCTGTTGCCAGCAGGCTGCTGGTCGATATGGAATGCGACCACGCGCAAAGCAAGGAAATATGACCCTATGTCTTGGACCATCGTGTATAGAAGGAAATGCATATTTCCTGGGGGGGACTGCGAGATGATACTTCATTGAAGTTGTCTCCGAGAGTGGTCTTTACGGCCTCTAGGACTTTGTCGGCTATGAGGTTGGGAAAAATGGACAGGCGAGACCTTGCGGTGAATGCGGAGGTGGCGTGCTGACAAGTTGATCCTGGTCCATAGCATCATTAAAGGTTGTGCCTCCCAACTTTCATCGAGGAGACCCGCATCATCAGTGGGAACTCTTTCAAAAAGTCTCACGAGCTCGGATGACAACGTATGTGGTCGGCCGCCATGTAAGCGGACATCTATGGTGGGTATATGTTGGGGACCATGTTCTTACCATACCCGCCGTTGCCAAGTTGCGCTGGGACAGGGTGTCACCGAAATACCATCGATTCTGGGGGACACGTACCCTAACAGAGGGACATTCGACAGCGAGAACTGTACCATAGCCATGTCATCCTGGTTGATCAACCGGTGTTCGAAGTAGCGTCGTATAGAGGTGGCCTTCTTGGATTTTTCTGCTGGAACAACGCCGTTCCTCAAGGATATTTACTGTAACATGTTCAATGGATCGACCTTGAATCACAGTCCGCACGCACGACCACAGGAGCGCGTTGTCTCTGTACAGGATCGCCGTCTGTGCCAATCAGTATGCTAAAAGACAATGTATACGAGGACCGGAACAGGGAATGGTAGTGCATACCTGTGGACGGCCTGTAAGCCGCAAAAAGCGACACACTGCTCGCCGCTGCCTGCATTCGTGTGTAGCTGTCCAAACTCCCAGCACAACAATCAAATCCAACTCTTGCCAGCTCTCAGACACCTGCTGCCCAGTCTGGGACCAAAGATATATTCCATGATGTTGACTCGTCCCAACATTTGTTATTAATAAACAAGCAGTGGATTCTTAAACAGACACTACCAGCGAGGTACGGGTACCGAAGACTTTTGTATGCATTTACGGGCCTCACGGGTCGGACAGCGATGCGGGGCGACGAGCAGAGTTCTCGTCTCTTGGTTGTATTTCATCTCTGGTAGCTACCCATATATATGTCTGACGCATATTTCATTTTTCTCTGTAGAGGCAGAGTGGGACTCACTCCGACCTCAATCCCCGCTTGTCTCAGTTTCACCTTATGTCTCGGCGAATTATCAATACTGTTGTCACGACGCTCGATCGGCGTAGTGATCTTTTCTTTTCTTTTTATGGCATGGGGCTGGATTGTCTCGACGACTGTAGTCTCAACACTCCCCCTCAAGCCAGGTTCATGCCCATGGCATTCGAATGATATTCGTGTTTATCCCTTCGTAGGGTCTTTGTGAATATATCGGCCGTCATCTCGGCCATAGGACAATATTTTAGTTCGATTATTTCTCTTTTTGCACAATCGTGAATAAAGTGGTTTCGTGTATCAAAGTGCTTCGATCTTTGGTGGTACTGTGCATTTTTAGCAATAGCAAGCGCCGACTGGTTATCACCATAGAGCGCTGTGGCTCCTTTCTGCGGGCATCCGAGTTCACTTAACAGGTTTCTTAGCCATATTATTTCGCGCGTGGCATTTGCCATCGAAGTGTACTCGGCCTCTGCCGTAGAGAGGGCGACGTGGCTTTGCTTTTTGGAGTACCACGTGATCGCTCCTTCATTAAGGATTGATACGTAGCCGGATATTGATACACGATCTTCGTCATTAGCGAAGTCGGCATCGGAATATATAATTATTTCATTGTGGTTATTGGCTGACGGGTTTGCTCGGTATGTTATCCCGGCAGCCTTGGTACCTGCTAGGTACCTTAGAACTCTTTTAGCCGCTGTCCAATGACACATATCCGGGTTTGCGGTAAAGGCCGCAAGCCGGTTGACAGCGTATGTAATATCAGGTCGTGTTGCGACAGAGGCATACATTAGGTGCCCTATTAATGTCGCATAGCTATTTTGGGGATTCTCTCCCGCGGAAGTACTTTTAGTTAATTTTGTTCCTGGGTCGAGCGGCGTTTTCACCGTGTTCGCATTTTCCAGGCCGTATTTTTGTACCAATCCCTCGATGTATTTTGTTTGAGTGAGTGTGATGGTACCTGTGGCTCGGTCATGCGAGAGTTCGATCCCAACAATTTTACTTGGATCGCCGAGATCTGTTATCTCGAACATTCCTTGTAGTTGTGCTTTCAGCTTGTCCATTAGCGCTGTGGGCAACTCTTCTTGTGAGAGCGCAAGGGGAAGGTGGGGAAAGCTGTAGGTTAGACCTAGGCTCGTCCCAAGGGGTGCTGTGCCGGAAGGAGATGGGGGAAAGGAACCTAGAAGGTGAAGAAGGATTTTTTCTTGGTGACTGGGGAGTGCTGGTGACGAAGAGCTCGAAAATTCCGCCTTAGGTCGGCGAAAGGGATTTTTCCTGGGTGGGGGAAAGCGTGCAGAGACTTGGGGCTGGAAGGGCGGCGATTGTGAACTCTCGAAGACGATAGGGAAATTCTTGTAGGCGCAGGGAGACCGAATTTAAGAACTGGTGGCGATTTTTCTAGCGCGGGAAAAACTCGAGGACGGCGAATAGATGATGAGACAGAAGCTGGGGAACTCTGGGAACACTCTGAAGACTCGAAGATACTCAGAAGACGACTCTGGGGACTCTCAGATACACACCAAAGACGCCAAAAGGTGGGTGGTGATTTTTCTATGTACAGCGGACTTTTTGTAGCGTAAGGACAGTGGTTTCTAAGGTAAAACCGGAATATTTCGGATCTGTCATATGTCAAAAGTAATAAGAGAGAAGGTAAAGACCGATGCATGGACAATCACATGCACGGCAGCGACATAGACAAAGATAAAACAAGTAAAGTCCATAAAAACGAAGGTAAGTAAAAGTGGACAGCGTACAGACAACGTGCCTGGGTAGCGAGTGTACATTGTAGGGGGAGGCGGCGATTTCTTCAACGGGTCTGGGATGCGGTGGGCGGCATTACTAAGCGGGCGACAGCCTCGGCGCTTGTAGAGTGGATATAGCCGCCGAGGGGATATGTCGACAGAGGACGAACCTAATACGGTAACTGGTGAGTCAGCGGCGATGTTGCTGGCGCGAGTACGTGATGTGATGGAAGGTGTGACGTTAGCATATGCGGCGATGTTTCTAGCCAAGGGAGTGTTGTAATGCGTGAGTGAGCGACTACTGAGAGTGAGAAAGGCCGCTAAGGGAGCTCTGTAGCCTCAGGGAGATTAGGCTCCCCACACCTCCTGGGGTCTTCGAATGCTGACCGTCCTCGGTCAGGGGTACGCAGCGATCAGGACGGAAACGGGATGACGTCATACACGTGGTGTGGCTGTGCGCGGATCAACGGAAGAGGCACGGGGTTCTTGGTCACGTGCTGTGGCAACAAGCTTCGCGTCAACAAAGGCCGCCAAAACGTACCAAACAAAACGCCGCTCCTCTCTTTCTCTAAGTCCCATTCACCACCACCGTCTTCGTCACCACTCGCTCACCTCTAGCCAACGCGATGTCCACTTCCAAGAACACGACCACGGCCGCTCCTCGTTTCTTTCCCCCAAACGCTGCGCGGGCACTCGTACCCAAGATGTGGGCGGCCGACATGAAGAAGCTGGAGGCTGTGATGAAGGAGATTCCAGACGAGTCGGCTGGAGAGGATGCGGAACGTGAGTGGGTGGACCGTTTCTACGAAGTGTCGGTGAGTCAGGGCTGCGATGTAGAGGGTAGCTGATAGGTGACAAGGAATGACAGGAACACATTGAGAAAGTACGTCAGTTCGCTACCGACGTCAGCACGAGTGTCCCGGACTACGACGAGGACACCGAGATCGCCATCGGTGAGGCCTTCGAGCGACTAACGGCCATCCAGGCTCGCTTCCCACAGCGGGCTTCCAAAGGGAAGGGAAAGGGCAAGGACGTGCCATCTTCGAGCACGGCTCAAACAGGTGGGGAGGGCACGCGGCGTTCGCAGAGGCAAGTAGAAAAGGCCGCTGGAAGGGAGAAAGTCAGAGCAAGGGTGCGCACGTATCCTAGTCCTTTTCCATTTCTCTAACCCTTTCGTCGTCTTCAGTCGGTGTCAACTGACGCGGCGGCTAGGAAGGAGCCGCCTGCTCCCAACGAGAGTGTCTCGACGTCTATCGAGAGGACACGCGACGTCATAGAGGCGACTGGGGAAGTTGCAGAGAACGACCAGGAGCCGTGCGGACTTTGCACTAGGCTGGGGATCCTGTGTGTGCGAGAGGAAGGGCAAGCCTGCGAGCGGTGTCACCAAGGGAAAAAGAAGTGTGACAAAGCCTATAAGACAGGTCGGAAGGTGAGTGACGTGCTTCCTGCAGGAGGACAACGGGCTCATGGAAACACATAGCGCAAGAATCAAGAAGGTCCACCAGCGTCGGCTGCATCGACAAGCAAAAGACCGAAGACTGCCCCCACGCCTACTCCCATTCCCACCGGATCTTTGACGACGTCATCGACACGAAAAGTTCTACCACGAGTCCAGCTTCTTGTCAACCCTGACGAAGAAGTCTCTGCGCCAGCGCCTGTTCCAAGTTCCCCTCCACCTCCTCCTGCCCCATTATTCCTTCCTTCAAGCATACCCAACACTCCTGTTCCCACCCCGGTGCCTCCTAGAGCTGCAGAACACCCGGTTGAAGACGCGCCGGCGTTCTCTGCCGCTCCCAGTGGCCTTCTTGACGAACCAGACGAGGTGCCGGCTACCGTAAAGAGACAGGAGGTCGACATCGACCTTACCAGTCCTCGGGATACTCCAAACGTATCGCCGCCGCCATTTGAAGAGGAAGACGCTCCCCCAAGGTCGTCGAGGAGCGATCAACGAGCGCGGAGGAGAGGTCGAAGAGCGATCGAAGAATTGGACGTAACGATCGCCACTCTCGGGGACTCGATCGCGTGGAGCGAAGAGTCGCTGAGCCACCTATACTCATGGATATCGCAGGTTACTAACGAGGCGGGGACTATGGCTGCGGCGATCCGCAGTAACAAGCGACAGCTACAGTCTCTGAAGGAGTGGCGGGAAAGGTACAACATAGAGGGTCCTTAGCTAGACGGTTCCGTCATCTGTGCCATAGCGTAGAGCAATCGCAGCATGTGTCGGTCTTGCAGGCGGTCTACTGCTCGAGAGTGAAACAGCCGAGCTGAAACAAAAACCCTGCCGCACAAGTGGGTATAGTAAGGAGAAAAGTGTCTGAGAACGATTGGAACTTTCATTGATAAGTAAGGTGTCCGTAAACGAGAAGGAGAGAGGAAGTAACAAGCGGTATCTGAGGAAGCAGCGTTTCTATTGTCTTTCTTTGTAACACATTCTTGGCGGTATTCTTTAAAGAGAGGCAGTGAGTAAGTCTACGAAACAGGTTGAGAGAACGAAAAGACTGATTTCGATGGTATATTTATTTCTGCTTTTGACGGCGGTCTTTTGTTTCGAAGGTTGCGTATAAGAAGATTGTCTGTTAAGTTAACAAAAGAAACGAAAGAAAGAAAAGAAGAAAAGAAACACGGTAGATAGGGTATGAGTTACTCATCTGACTCGTCCCTAAGGACACCAGCAAGCTCTGGGTCAGGGAGGGAGTCGTCTTCGAGTTGATTGATGGCGGAGTTTTCGAGGCACACTAAGTGGGTGACCTCTATACGAGACTTGTTGCAAGGATAATAAGGGAATAGACGGAAGGCGGCATAGCGGAATTTTGAAATAGCTCCGTCGAGCTCTGCAAGGAGGTAAGATCCACCCTTAGTACGACGCACCACTACCATGGGACCTAAGTAGCGGGGTTTGGTCTTTCGATCTAGCTCCTTCTCGATACGAGAGTTCCTGACGAGGACGAGTGAACCAGGAGCAAAGTCGAAATCATGGATTGTGCGTTCGAAACGGGATACAAAGTCTTTGGCAGAGGCGAAGCGGGCTTTCAAGACTCGTTCATGGACAAGCGCTAGGTCTTCTGGATGCTTCTGAAGTTGTCGAGCACGGTTGGCGATGAGGTCTGTGGTCGAGTAAAAGTCCGCCTCGAAAGGGGAGAGGAAGGTCGCCTCGGTGAAATCGAAAGGAAGTCTAGGATGGACACCGTGAGCCATATAATACGGAGAGAAGCCCGTAGCTTTGTGAACGGTGACTCGTTCTGCCCAGAAGACCGATGCGGCAACCTCTGACCACCTCGACGCTTCTCCCTCGCAGCTCTTCACCGTTGCTTCTCTAACGTCAAAATGCCGCCGCTCTACCACTCCGTTTGCTTGCGAATTATAAGGCGAGATGCTGATGTGACGAATGCCATATGTCTTCGAGAGCCAGTCGAGAGCTAGAACATAAGGTCCGCCGTTGTCAGTAACGATTTCCCCGACGGCTCCCCAACGACACAGGATCTGCTCGAAGAGGAACTTCCTGATGGATTTGCCAGTCTCTGATCGTAACATTGCCCATTCTGGGTAGCTAGTGAGCGAGCAGCGGGCTTGAGTGACGTAGCGATAGCCATTCGACTTCGGCATTATGAAGGTGTCGACGTAGGCTTTGTAGAATAGGGGTTCAGGGATAGCGACGACGGGGGGGATATGAATACGGTCGAGGCGGCGAATTTGGCATTCGTGACACGATTTGATGTACCAGCGAACATCCTGTTCTAGCATGGGCCACCAAAAACGTATCAGTAATCGGATGCGGGTAGAGAAAATACCCTTGTGGCCCAACTCGTCGTGGGCTTGACGAATAAGGCTGAGACGTCTAGGCTGGCGAACCACGAGTTGGTGTCGACCTTGCGGTTCTTTCCTCCACAATTCTCCGCCTTTGACGAAATATCTTGTCGCTAGTTGCACGAGGCTTTCCAAATCCCTCTCTCCTATCCCATCTGGCGGTTTCTTCGTCCCCAAAAATTCTCTCACAACTTCCAACCTCTCATCTCTCTGCCTCGCTTTCTCGGATCGTGGAATTTCTGTTTCTGCGTCATCTGGCGGCGTTTCGACGGCGGCAAAAATACTGATATCCTGAGGTAGGGAACTGGATAAGTGGTAGACGGACGGCGGTGATTTAACAGGAAGACATAGCGACAGTGTCCTCGGCTCTCGACGATTCACCAGTTCTATTGCGAAAGCTCCGCATTCGTCAACCCAGTCCTCGTGTTCTTCGTCTACCTCAGGGTCTTCATCGGCTTTGGGCCTCCTAGACAGCCCATCAGGTGCAGCGTGCTTAGGGGCAGGTACATGGACGAGTTTGAAGTCGAAAAGGAGGATACCAGCAATCCATCGATTGACGGTCGCATTGGGCTGCAGGTCGGGGTTATTAATCATTCCCTTGATATACCTCGCGTCCACCTCCACAACCAAGTTCCGCACGCCAAATATATAAAGCCTCACGTCGTGCAGGGCTCGAAAAAGACCGAAGAGTTCGAGTTTTGCCTGGCTATAACGCCGCTCACGATCGTTGAGAGTAATGGAGCCGAAACGAGCGGGGTATCTCTTCCCATCTTCGCCTTCTTGCATGAGGATATATCCGACGGTGATGTTAGAGGTGTCGACGGCAAGGATGACGGGTTGGGCGGAATTATATTCGATAGATCGAAGGGCTGGGGAGGAGATGATGGCGGAACGAAGGTAGTCCATAGCTGCGCGGTGTTCATCTCCGAAATCGAAAGGGACGTCTTTCTTGGTCAGTTCGACGAGGGGACGCACATGTCTGGTGAAGTCTTTGATGAAGATGCGGCAGTACGAACAAAGACCTAGGAATCCCCTGACTTCAGTGACGTTAGCACAGTATGGCCAGTCTTTAATCTTTTGAACTTTGGCTTCATCTGGAATCCTCCCCTCATACGATACCTTATGCCCAACGACTACGATAGACGGAGCGGCAATAACGCATTTCTTGGCAGAGACGGTAGCACCAGCATGATGAAGATGATGAAGGACACGGTTGGTGTTCTGGAGATGCTCCCAAACGAAGCGGCGAATCCCAGGGTTCTCAGGTATCGTCTCGTAGGTTCCGTCAGCATTTTGGTAGCGTGATTTTGGCCCTTTAATGGGGCAGTCGTCGATGAAGGGGATGGTGACTTCGGGGATTTCTTCCTTCAAGATCCAGCAGACGTCCCCATGGAAGATCTGGACAGCGTTTGTGTAACCCATAGGAAGTTTTGTGAGTCGAAGAGTGCCGATAGGGGTTTGGAAAGTGGTAAGGTCGCGGTAATCGTCGTGGATGGTCCTGTGGTCATATCCTACCATCAGATCCAGGATGCCATATACGGAATGACAAGCAAAAGCTTCTGCTATCGAATTGACGAAAGGGGGAACGGCTGAATCCTGGATAGACACGGCATTTAGTGGTTGCAAATCATGGACTAAACGGAGGGATTTTCCGTCTTTCTTGACGACGCAAAACCACTTGGATCTGTAGGACGAGGTTGATGGTTTGTAGACGCCAGCGGCGATTTTCTCTTTAATTATGTTTACGACGTCTCGAAAAATGGCGGGAGGGATGGGGATGTTTCGTTCGACCCAAGGCTTGTGGGACAGTGTCGGAATTTTCAGGGGAGGGAACATATCTTCACGAAAAGTCCCTCGTTCAGAGGTCTCCCAAGCGAAAGCCGCCTCGTGGGTATGAACGAGCCATCAAACGAGGTTTAACTCCGCCAGCCAAAGGAAGTTGGCAGGGTCGAGATCGAGCTCTTCTGCTCGTTGGGCCGTAAATCTAGATCCGGGGACGAATGGAGGGGGATGATATGGTAATACAGGCAAGTCTGCGAGAGGATCACCGATCTCCCGACGCTCTACTCTGAATTCGACAGGCATTGCGGTCGGGACAGGCCTCACCTTCTTCGCTACAGGTTTGTACTTTAAAATGTGATAAACCGGGTCGTAATGAAGAGAGGACCGTAGAACTGAAAGTGTCAGTGGAGAAATCGTAGTACTCGTAGAAAATAAAAATGGATCTTTTGGGGAAACGAAACTCGAGTTGAAGGGATCAGGAACGGGCGTACTGTCTGTGTTATATTCATATAAATATGCCGCGGCGGCGTTTTCTTTAGAGTCTGTGGAGGAAGGTAAAATAAAATCCGAAGACGGGAAAGGGGGGTCTGCAACATAAAGGGAACACACGGATGCTAGATTCTCTTGGTCTCCTCGCTCCTCTGGCGAGTCCTTGACCGACATTAAAAACCCTGTTCGCCTATCCCTAAGTGACGGCGGCATTCTTGGCGAGCGAAATACTCCGCCTCGTCTTCTGGGTTTACGAATCGAGGGTGCTGATAGAGGCGATGGCGAGGACGAGTGGGGATTAACAGTTGGCGGCCCGAGTTGGGGTCGCGGATTTCTAGTGATTGTTCGCCGTCAGGGAAGTCTCGAAGGATACTGCTGAGTAGACAGAAAAATGGGCGGCCTAAAAGGAGGTCAAAGGGGGCTCTGTCGACAACTTGGATCTGGAGATGGGCCTCGACAGGCCCAATACGAAGAGAGGCATTTTCGATGACCCCTAGAGTGCTCTCTTTAGATTGGTTAGCGGCCTCCAAGGTCATACACATGTCTGAGCGGAGAGGGGCACCCAAGGCCTCCCATAACTCGCGCCTAAGGGCAACTACCTGGCATCCGCTGTCGAGAATACACTCAACACGAAGCTTGTCCATGAGAACTCCATCTACCGCACGAAGAGGAGCGGTGGCTAGGCCAACACACTTCCCCTCTGTGTCCTTGACGAGATATTGTTCGTATGGGGCCCAAGTTGATGACGAAGACGAATCTGACGCTGTCTCGAGGCTACCAATCGCGATCTTCTTCGTCATAGCCATTTCTTTGATCTGTTTGCGGATTTCTGGGCTAACGGCCAGAAGATCTTGCGTCGAAACTTCGATCTTGGCACCTAAAACTTGGGATACGAGACGTTTAGTAGCAGCAGCTTCGTCGAAGCCGCTCTGGTAACGAAACTGAGGAGTAGAGTTAGACTGGGGCTTGGAGTTGGACGCCTCGGCGGCGTTTGGTCTTGTATGAGGGATGTTAGACGATGGCTGAGTGTTCGAAGCTGTTGTTGGTGCGGAGTTGTTGGCTAGGGGAGGGTTGACAGTAGCGGCATTATGAGGACGACGAGCAGGTATTTCTACACCGTCAAAGCGAGCGGGTTTCTTATTCTTTATGGCGTTCTTCAGCTCCTCGACCTGAGCATAGGCTCTGGCTAGGGCACGCTTGTCTTCTTCGTCGGCGTTATCTTCAATCTCCTTGTCAACAAGGTAAGATGAGGGGTGAACCTCCACCTGAAATTCAGCGGTATCTTCAGAGCCGAAGAACATAGTATTAACGAGATGAGGAGGGGTGTCACGTCCTCGAGACGAAGAAGAAGTTCCTGGAGACTGGATGGACACGAGATTAGCCGACGCCATAATAGACTCTCGAAGAGCCAAGAAGTTGTCGATCTTTTCCTTGAAATTCCGCCCTGCGGCAGATCTAGGGATGTCAGAGCCATCTTTCATGAAGACCCTACCGCCAATGAGCACGCATTTCCCTTGGCGGACATATTCCTGGCACAGTTCGCACTCAGGAGTCCTGTGACCATCGGTGCCGCCACAGAAGAAGCAGCGGGGATCGAAGGAGCGGCGAAATTGCTGTTCTTGAGATTGAGTCTGGCGGCTTCCCGAGCCAGGGTCAGCGGCTTGGACATATTCTCGTTTCAGGATAGTAGGCGGAGATGTCGGTTGGGAATGGGATTCGGGGAATAAGGCCGAGCTGTCGACCTGAGCAATGTTTCAACGTGCTCCACTTAAGAGGTAGGTCGCATGCTTGTAGACGTCGTCAAATGGCCATGGATTGTCGACGTCGTGATCTAAATCCTTGAGTTGGAGGCGAGTGGCAAGGCGGTTACGGAATCCGGGGGGGAAACCTTCAAGGAACTTCTCGTTGACGTAGTCGTCAGGGAGTTTCTTCTTTTTGTTGATGAGGGCGACGATACGACGAAATTCGCGGACATATTTGCCGAGATCATCGAGGGACGACATGGGCTTCTGCACTTGGTGATGGAGGAGGGTTTCGAGGTCGGCTTTAGTGTATTGACGACCTTTAACATTAGCACCAGGGTAGAAACTGGTTACTTCATTAATAAAGTCCTCCCAGTCATCGCCTGCGGCGGAATCGAGGGACGACCAGAGTTCCGACTCGTTTCTGTCGGCGTAACGTATGGCCCATTTGATTTTGACCTTGTCGACGGCGATTCCTGCATCAGTGCAGATCTGGTCGACGTCCTCGAAATAGGCGCAAATATCTTCTGTCTTTCCTGAGAATTTGGGGGCTTTGTTAGAGCCCCGTAGCGGCATTTCACGATGGTTGGTAGAGTTGGACATGGGAACTGGAATTGATGACGAAGGGGGAAGGGGATTATGAATTGAAAGCGGATTTCTGGATGATATCGGTGGAGGAGGTTGGACTAGTGGCTGAATAAGACTCTGAGAGGGGTTAAGGGATGATGAAGGAAGAAGGAGCTGTTCAGCGGCGAAAATTGAGGCTGTTGTGGAGGACGAAGACGATAAGTCGGTAAGCGGCGATAACTCTTGACGATCTGGCGGTGGTGCGAACGACTCGTCAAGCTCGAAGGCACCTGGTATATCAATTGACGACGAAGAGGCGGGTTCTGGACGATGTGGGGAATCTGTGGCGAAAAACTCTGAATCTGGGGACCTAAGTTCTGGGATATCTCGGGTGTTAGTAGCGGGAACAAAAAGATCAGAAGAAGATATGGAGAGACGACGGAAGGGCTCTAAGAGCTCTTCGAGTTCTGTTCTGAGGCGGGTAGGTCGAAGAGATCTCCTTTCCAGATCTACAGACCCCTCGCGGTGGGCTCCAAAACGATGTGGGCAACTCTTCTTGTGAGAGCGCAAGGGGAAGGTGGGGAAAGCTGTAGGTTAGACCTAGGCTCGTCCCAAGGGGTGCTGTGCCGGAAGGAGATGGGGGAAAGGAACCTAGAAGGTGAAGAAGGATTTTTTCTTGGTGACTGGGGAGTGCTGGTGACGAAGAGCTCGAAAATTCCGCCTTAGGTCAGCGAAAGGGATTTTTCCTGGGTGGGGGAAAGCGTGCAGAGACTTGGGGCTGGAAGGGCGGCGATTGTGAACTCTCGAAGACGATAGGGAAATTCTTGTAGGCGCAGGGAGACCGAATTTAAGAACTGGCGGCGATTTTTCTAGCGCGGGAAAAACTCGAGGACGGCGAATAGACGATGAGACAGAAGCTGGGGAACTCTGGGAACACTCTGAAGACTCGAAGATACTCAGAAGACGACTCTGGGGACTCTCAGATACACACCAAAGACGCCAAAAGGTGGGTGGTGATTTTTCTATGTACAGCGGACTTTTTGTAGCGTAAGGACAGTGGTTTCTAAGGTAAAACCGGAATATTTCGGATCTGTCATATGTCAAAAGTAATAAGAGAGAAGGTAAAGACCGATGCATGGACAATCACATGCACGGCAGCGACATAGACAAAGATAAAACAAGTAAAGTCCATAAAAACGAAGGTAAGTAAAAGTGGACAGCGTACAGACAACGTGCCTGGGTAGCGAGTGTACATTGTAGGGGGAGGCAGCGATTTCTTCAACGGGTCTGGGATGCGGTGGGCGGCATTACTAAGCGGGCGACAGCCTCGGCGCTTGTAGAGTGGATATAGCCGCCGAGGGGATATGTCGACAGAGGACGAACCTAATACGGTAACTGGTGAGTCAGCGGCAATGTTGCTGGCGCGAGTACATGACGTGACGGAAGGTGTGACGTTAGCATATGCGGCGATGTTTCTAGCCAAGGGAGTGTTGTAATGCGTGAGTGAGCGACTACTGAGAGTGAGAAAGGCCGCTAAGGGAGCTCTGTAGCCTCAGGGAGATTAGGCTCCCCACAGCGCGAGAGTATTAGTTATGAGTATTAGGTCGTCAACCCATACTGTAATTATCTCGATCGTGCTCTCCGTCTTTCGGATATAGACGCACGGATCAGCATAGAGACGACCGAATTTAACAGTCTGTAGTTGACTATTAAACTCTTCGTTCCACTCTCGCCCGGACTGCTTTAGTCCATATAATGTTTTAATTAGGCGGCATAGACGATCTGTTTCGTCTTCATAGCCTTCAGGTTGTTCCATATAAATTTCTTCTTTTAATTTACCGTTTAGATAAGCCCCCTTGACGTCCATTTGCTGGATCTCCCAATTCTGGGCAATGGCTAGTGATAAGATAAGACGTATGGTCTCTAATCTTACCACGGGCGAGTATGTATCATTATAGTCCATACCCGGTACCTGAGAATACCCTTTAGCGACCAATCTCGCTTTGTATTTTTGGAGTATTCCCTCCTTATCGTATTTTCGGGTAAATACCCATTTATTGGATACGGGTTTCCGGTCCTTCGGTGGATCAACCAGTTTCCATGTACCCTTATCTCGTAGTTGTTGTAGCTCGGCCTGTATGGCTTTTTCCCATTCCGGCCAGTCGGGCGATTCCTTAGCCTCACGTAGGGTCTTAGGGTCACCCTGACCTAACATAGATTCGTTGAATGCTAAGTAGATGCGCTCTGCAGACGAGAGATCACGATTATCTGAGTTCTCATCTATTTCTGAGCTGTCGTCTAAATCAGGTAATGGGACGTCACTGTATTCATGTACAGATTTAGTCCGTTTATTCGGCCTCGTGGGCATAACGTGTTGTTCCTGACTTTTCCTTTTTAGTCGGATCTTTAAACCCAAGCTGTCCCTTTCGTCGTTTGACTTCTGCTGCTCGCTTTCTCTGCCTCCCCCTGCGGGCTGCAAGTCTGGCGCGGGCAGTTCATCGTTATGATGGAACCTATAGTTCCGAGAGGTTTTTATTTGTTTCGTTCGAGTATCAAAGTACTGAACGGTGCGTGGTCCATCTAGGAAACCTACAAAAGGATACGGGTGGGATTTGGCCTGTAGTTTCGAGGTGGACAGGCTCTCGTCCAAGATCCACACCGGTGTCCCAAATTCTCGGAGGTGCGATACGTCTGGTTTTCGTTTATGCCAGCCTTCGTAGGGCGTCACCTCGGAGGTACGTGTCCAGGCACGGTTGTGGACATATACCGCATGACTTATCGCCTCACACCATAGCGATGCGGGCAGATTCTGCGCGATGATCATGGCGCGTCCTAGTTCAACCACGGTTCGGTTAAATCTTTCGGCGACGCCGTTTTGTGGTGGGGAATACGGTGCAGTGGGCTCTAGTACGATGCCTCGTTCCTTGCACCAGTTCGTCAGAGCGCTATTGATGTACTCCGTACCGTTATCGCATCTGATTCGTTTTACTAGTATGTTATGTTGTCTTTCCAACGTTTTCACATATTCCTTGACACGTTCGTGCGTATCACTTTTACTCTTCAAATAGTACGTCGTAGCGTACCGTGTTGCATCGTCAATGAAAGATACGTAGTATCGATATCCGTGCACTGATGTAGTTCGAGCGGGTCCCCACACGTCCGTATGAATAAGTTCTCCCGGCGTTGTGGCACGGTGACTTGCTTCGTGTGGGTATGGCTCACGTGTTTGCTTAGCGGCAGTGCACGCGTTGCAATCGAGATCTGATGATGTGTCATTGACATCGAGGCCTGTGACGAGTTTCTTCCGGAAAAGCTTCCGGAGTCCACTAAGCCCGATATGGCCAAATCTCTTATGCCAGGTTTTCCATGAGTGCGCCTTTACTGCGCGATGACTGTGGTCATGGCTCATAGCCATAGTAAAGTTTAGTTTATATAAATGATTTTGTCGTTTGCCTATGGCAATAATATTTCCAGAGGCGCTTTGCAGTTGGATACGGCCTCCTCCACATATGGAGCGGCCACCTTGTCTGTCTAAGCGACCAATAGAAAATAAATTATTAGGTGACGACGGCACATGGAGTGTGTCACGCAAGTGAACAGTAACCGTTTGTCCGTCTATCACACTGTGTACGGCAACTGTCCCGCGTCCTAGTGCAGGTACGGGGTTATCCCCTATGCCGGACACTGTTTTATTTTGGAGCGGCTCATATGTTATGAATGCATCCCTTTGGGCGCATATGTGTGATGTAGTAGCGCTATCTGCCAGCCACTCATAAGCAGAATAGGTCTTGGATTCGTCAGACTCTGTTAATACACTTTCGAGAGACGTGAACGCTACATCACTACTGGAGTCCTGCTCTTCAACGATGCGATGCGCCTTTTCGGACTTTCCAGTACTTTTCTTAGACCACTTCTTATCTCGGTCCTTATTATCCGGTCGCGGGCGCTTTGGCCTCCTCTCGTCGTTATCCGGATTGGTCCAACACTCATGTGTAGTGTGGCCAAATCTGTTACAGTAGCCGCACTTTGGTTTATTTTTGTGACGGCACTGGGACATTTTATGATTGGTAAGACTGCACGTGTCACAGGGGCTGGGGGTAGTAGTCTTTCGCTTCCTTTTCTCGGCACCCTTGGCACGGTAAGCGGCGTCCCCTTTCATTTCTCTATGGCGGCGCTCCCACTCGACGCGAATGAGGGAGATCATTTCCTGCGTAGAAATATGAGTCGCCTGAGAGTGAGATCCACCAATAAATCCCGATGTATAGCTATCCCACAAAGAGGGAAGCGACGACACGAGGATTGCTTGAAACTGGGGATCAGGGATTATGTCCCCCATCTCATATAGGCGATTTTGGTAGTCGTGCAGTTTATTAATATGCGCGGGAATATCCATATCGTCATCGGCTTTATATCCATATAGATCCCATCGTATCGCGGCGATAGATTGTTGACCACGGGTCTCGTGCACAATGTGCAAGTTTTTCCATAAGTTAGCGGCAGTCTCCTGGCCCGGGAGGCGGGCATGGATAGTCTGCTCATTAGAGAGATTAGATAAGATAGTCGCATGCGCGTGATAATCCCGTTTCTTCCACGCTGTTACCTCATCCGCCCATTCCTCTGGCGGCTTTACATCATTCCCAGTCACAACTTCGTATAGGCCATGTGCCTGGAGTGCGGAAGCGATCTTCTTTTTCCACGCCGACCAATTATCATTCGTCAGCTTCTCTACCTTCTCTAACCTCAACTCTTTCTCCTTTTCTTTCGGTGCGTCCCTTTCTTTTCGTTTCCCCAAGACTGTCGTCGTGGCGGGCGTTGGTGATCCAGCAGGCGTCGTAGACATGGGTGCCACAGTGGCATGTGTTGCAGGTAACGTCGTCGAAGTCGAAGGGATCGTCGTCGCTAACGAGGTCGTCGCCACAGGTGACGTAGGCGCCATCATTGACGTTGTAGGGGCTGCTGGCGCTGGAGCTAGCGCGGATGCTCCCCCTGGCGCTGTAGGGGGTTCTCCCTGGGTGTCGACCCTCATCGGCGATCTGTCGGGTGGAGCCTGGCCCGACATCTCTGGAGCTCTCGGATTTCTCCTCGTGGACCTGCGTGTCGCTATGGTGCGTCGACTGGTAGGCCTGAGCACCGGGGCTCATAACCTAATAAACAAGCAGTGGATTCTTAAACAGACACTACCAGCGAGGTATGGGTACCGAAGACTTTCGTATGCGTTTACGGGCCTCACAGGTCGGACAGCGATGCGGGGCGACGAGCAGAGTTCTCGTCTCTTGGTTGTATTTCATCTCTGGTAGCTACCCATATATATGTCTGACGCATATTTCATTTTTCTCTGTAGAGGCAGAGTGGGACTCACTCCGACCTCAATCCCCGCTTGTCTCAGTTTCACCTTATGTCTCGGCGAATTATCAATACTGTTGTCACGACGCTCGATCGGCGTAGTGATCTTTTCTTTTCTTTTTATGGCATGGGGCTGGATTGTCTCGACGACCGTAGTCTCAACAGTTATGAGCTGTGTCATAACATCCGTCAAGGGGATATGTCCACGTCTATCAATGCCATCAATTGATCATGGCTCACCAGGATGTACATGGTTGGGGTAGATGGATCGAGTTTGGCACTACTATGGAAGGCAGATGAGCGTCGAAAAAGTGCAGCGTCAAGGAAGAGCGGGAATGAAGTTCGAAGCGATACATGTGGACAACGACGAGGAAACCCACTGCAGTGCTGGTCCATGCGCCAACTGCAACGTGTTCAAGGCGTCTAATTTCGAACACCACTCCTTCGCTTACGCTCAACCTCAAACCAAAGTTCCAATCTGTGATATACCTATTTCTCAATGGCTAGAACACAGTCAAAGAAATATCGTCTTTTCGGATTTGTGAAGACACCTAATTCGACAGACGGCCTTGCTACGGTGCGTAAACCATCCCTTCACCGATATGTACTTATCGAGCTGCAAAGAAGCAGTCCCCAGGACCGTCTGGGGCTCGCGCGAGGCATTTCGCACCGAGTATGACCTCGCTGGCCAAAATGGGGCACATCTTCAAGCGATCGAACCCCAGGCCTTCGACCCCTACCGCGACAGAAATCGCTCATGTAAGGACCAGTGGAGGAGCTCAGGAGGAACAAGAACAGTTTCAGGCAACTCTAGAGCAGGATGTTCGTGATCTATCCCATCCAATTAACCTGATGATGACCATTGAACAGGCTGTCGCAACAAGTACTAGCGGAGGAGCGCAAGAGCAACAAGAGACGCTCCCCGCAGTTCCGCCCAAGGACGTATGTGATCTGTGATAATCAGTTACACAAGGATTGAGTGATTCTATTGGACAGGCTGAAAAGCCAATCGCCAAACCAGAACCAGAACCCACATTAGCATCGGCTCGTATGGATATCGATGCCGCAGTAAAAAAATTTGACGGCATTCATTCAATCCCGCGTATCGCACGAGGTGTTGTAGGCGCCGTCGATAACGCCAATACTACATTCTTCGTGGTTCAAAACTCGAGTGATACGTATCTCAAACCTTTCAAAGTTTTCAACCAAGTGGTTTCCACTCTTGCCAACGTAAGTATTTCATGCTTTGCATCCAAGCAGTGATCGCATGCATGCACCAGGTCCATCCTTATGCCCAGGCTGCCCTAGGAATTTTAACTGCTGCTTCTCAGGTTCGTTTCTACTTACTACTGGCATTTTCGTATCGTGTCTCAGATAGTCGTCTATAGCTGGTTATCAATCAAGCGAACGTCGACAGTGCGGTGTCCGATCTCCTCGACAGGGTGCGAGGCGTATACGAATTTCTTACGGAAGATGAAAGTATCAACAGTATCGACAAAATGAGAGATACCCTCGCAAAGATCGCGCGAGCGATGAGCGCCTCTGCGCAGTTCATCAACAACTATTCTGTAACGAAAAGCTTCTGTAAGTCATGTATATCCTAACCCCGGTTTCCATATCATGACACAACATATCCTCAGGGAAAAGAATGGGAAAGAATATCTTCTCCGAGACGGAAAGCGTCGTTGTCGGCTACGTGAAGGCACTAGATAACCTGATGCAACAATACCGTGATCGTACCGCTCGGAATATTCAAGTCAACACATACCGCATAACAGAAGACTTGAATCACATATCTGTAGACTTGAATCGCATTTCTGAAGGCTTGAGTCGCATATCTGAAGACTTCAATCTCGACGGCATGGCCTACGCAGATGGCGCGGGCCTCAACCTAACGAAGAAATGTCTCGAGGGTACGAGGACGGAGATTTTACGGGAAATCATGAGCTGGATTCAGGATCCTGACGTCAACGCTCCGCGCATCTTGTGGCTTCACGGGCAGGCCGGAAGGGGTAAATCGGCCATTGCGCATACAATTGCATCATGGGTCAAGGACGTGGGAGGACTTGGGTCTTGCTTTTGTTTTGCTCGTGACAGGCACACTGAACGCCGGGAGGAGAAGATTCTGACAACCATCGCTCGTGATTTGGCTGACCGAGAGCCAGCATTTCGGCACGCACTGGCGGACATCGTCGCAAGCGACCGCTCCCTCAAGACTACACCTGACGTGACGCAGCAGTGGCAGCGACTGATTTTAGAGCCGTTGTCCAAGGTTGACGGGGTGATCATTGGGAATGTGGTCGTGGTGATAGATGCTCTTGATGAAAGCGGGTCGGACACCTCAAGGGAGCACTTACTGTCTCTACTCACATCAGCTGAAGCTGCCCACCTGCCCTCCAACTTCCGCATCCTTCTCACATCCAGAACGCTGCCCGATATCGAACGTGTCCTGAGTACCGCTCTGCACGTGAAGACTATCTTGTTGGATGCCATATCCGCACAAGCGGCTGAGGACGACATCCAACTCTATGTTTCCAACAAGTTTCAGGGTCATGCGGTGATTGGAGCCACAGAAGTTCGGAGCATTGCTCAAAAATCAGATGGTCTATTTGAATGGGCTCGTCTAGCCTGCAAGTTCATCAAGCCCAATAGGCCAGGTCGGACGATAATGGAGCGCTATAACGAGGTGATGTTCACTCGCGGCGGAGCTGGGGGAGCCTTGTTGGATGTCATGTACAAGACAATCCTGCAGGACACCGTGCCACAAGATGACATCACACTCATGCGATTTTGCTCCGTGATGCAACAGATCATGTCGACGTCCGTTCCTCTGCCGTTGTATGCCTTGAATGCGATACGAAGTCATTTCCCCCCAGAGGAAGACCATTTCGACATGATTATCATTCTCGAATTCATGGCACCGCTGTTGAGCGGGATCGCAGACAGGTGCTCTGTTGTCCGACCTCTCCATGCATCATTCTATGACTTCCTTACCGACGGTAGCCGGAGTGGGGTGTATTTTGTTGGTGCATCTGGCATGCACAAGCTTCTCGCCTTCGCATCGTTGGAGACCCTTTGCAATGACCTTAAATTTAACATTTGTGGATTGGAGAATTCTTACTGCAGCAACTCGGAGGTCATCGGCTTGCAGGATAGAGTCAGCAAAAATATCACTCCCAATCTATCTTATTCGTGTCAATATTGGGCCCACCATCTGGAAAGAACGGAGTTTGACTCGAGGCTTGCGAAACTGGTAGAGGGTATTGTTGGGTGTGAAAAGCTTTTGTTTTGGTTTGAGACGCTGAGCCTTCTCAGTGGACTCGGACATGCTACGAAAGCTCTGGCGTCCACTATAGCATGGCTAAAGGTGGGTGAACATAGTGATGCTTTATCTCATCTAATTTGAAGTCCAAGGATACAAGTCGATTTGACAATACCTTGACATTTGCACGAGATGGGATCAAGTTTCTGCAGAATTTTGGTGGCATAATTTCACACAGCACCCCACACCTCTATGTATCTGCACTGTCATTCACACCCTCGAACACCATGCTTTCAAGAATGCTTTTGCCGAAATTTTCTTGCCTAGTTAGAGTTTCTGTAGGAGGGCTTAAAGATTGGCCAGCTGCTCAACTTGCAATACAAGGCCATACTAGTCCAATCTCGTCAGTTGGATTCTCCTCTGATGGCAAGAGGATAGTGTCAGGGTCCTCTGACCAGACAGTGAGGATCTGGGATGCTGAGGGAGGGGCACAGATAGGAGGTGCACTGGAGGGGCACACTGGTCTGATCTGGTCAGTTGGATTCTCCCCTGATGGCAAGAGGATAGTGTCAGGGTCCTATGACAAGACAGTGAGGATCTGGGATGCTGAGGGAGGGGCACAGATAGGAGGTGCACTGGAGGGGCACACTGATGGGGTCTCGTCAGTTGGATTCTCCCCTGATGGCAAGAGGATAGTGTCAGGGTCCTATGACCAGACAGTGAGGATCTGGGATGCTGAGGGAGGGGCACAGATAGGAGGTGCACTGGAGGGGCACACTGGTCCAATCTTGTCAGTTGGATTCTCCCCTGATGGCAAGAGGATAGTGTCAGGGTCCTCTGACCAGACAGTGAGGATCTGGGATGCTGAGGGAGGGGCACAGATAGGAGGTGCACTGGAGGGGCACACTGGTCCAATCTTGTCAGTTGGATTCTCCCCTGATGGTAAGAGGATAGTGTCAGGGTCCTCTGACCAGACAGTGAGGATCTGGGATGCTGAGGGAGGGGCACAGATAGGAGGTGCACTGGAGGGGCACACTGGTCTGATCTGGTCAGTTGGATTCTCCCCTGATGGCAAGAGGATAGTGTCAGGGTCCTATGACAAGACAGTGAGGATCTGGGATGCTGAGGGAGGGGTACAGATAGGAGGTGCACTGGAGGGGCACACTGGTCCAATCTCGTCAGTTGGATTCTCCCCTGATGGCAAGAGGATAGTGTCAGGGTCCTATGACCAGACAGTGAGGATCTGGGATGCTGAGGGAGGGGCACAGATAGGAGGTGCACTGGAGGGGCACACTGGTCTGATCTCGTCAGTTGGATTCTCCCCTGATAGCAAGAGGATAGTGTCAGGGTCCTCTGACCAGACAGTGAGGATCTGGGATGCTGAGGGAGGGGCACAGATAGGAGGTGCACTGGAGGGGCACACTGATGGGGTCTTGTCAGTTGGATTCTCCCCTGATGGCAAGAGGATAGTGTCAGGGTCCTATGACCAGACAGTGAGGATCTGGGATGCTGAGGGAGGGGCACAGATAGGAGGTGCACTGGAGGGGCACACTGGTCCAATCTTGTCAGTTGGATTCTCCCCTGATGGCAAGAGGATAGTGTTAGGGTCCTCTGACGAGACAGTGAGGATCTGGGATGCTGAGGGAGGGGCACAGATAGGAGGTGCACTGGAGGGGCACACTGGTCCAATCTTGTCAGTTGGATTCTCCCCTGATGGCAAGAGGATAGTGTCAGGGTCCTCTGACCAGACAGTGAGGATCTGGGATGCTGAGGGAGGGGCACAGATAGGAGGTGCACTGGAGGGGCACACTGATGGGGTCTCGTCAGTTGGATTCTCCCCTGATGGCAAGAGGATAGTGTCAGGGTCCTCTGACCAGACAGTGAGGATCTGGGATGCTGAGGGAGGGGCACAGATAGGAGGTGCACTGGAGGGGCACACTGGTGGGGTCTCATCAGTTGGATTCTCCCCTGATGGCAAGAGGATAGTGTCAGGGTCCTCTGACCAGACAGTGAGGATCTGGGATGCTGAGGGAGGGGCACAGATAGGAGGTGCACTGGAGGGGCACACTGGTCCAATCTCATCAGTTGGATTCTCCCCTGATGGCAAGAGGATAGTGTCAGGGTCCTATGACCAGACAGTGAGGATCTGGGATGCTGAGGGAGGGGTGCACACAGGTGACTCTTGCCAACTAGTCATGTTTTCTGACTTCAATGAACTAACCTGGGTTTTTCCAAGCCTTCTCAATCTGCTTTTCATCAGTCCCTTCACAGGCACTGCATGACAGTCAACAACTCCTTGATGGCATCCCACAGCAGGTGAATGTGTGGCATCAACCAGTCAAGCTTTTCAATGATGGCTGGGTCAGAGGTCCTAAGGGGAGATTGTTGCTCTGGATACCTCCCACATTCTGGGGGTCATTTTATTCCATGTGGACCACAGCAGTTATTCCAAAGGGCAGGGGTATGGAGCTGGACATGTCCCAGATGGTTCATGGGAACCAGTGGCATGTATGTTTTAAGCCAGTTGTTTAATTTCAGTGTGACCTTCATAAATTTGTATTATACAATGAATTCAGAATGCTGAGAGACTTGAAATTATAAATATCTGATGATCTACTCAGCCCATAACAGGGGCAATCCAAGTCCCCACCATCCAGATCAATTTCTTGCATTCCCTATTTCCCTCCATCAGCAAAAAACAATTTTGGCCATGTAGCATTGTGCAGCCACTACAGTGTGCCACATGTGACAGGTGGATCCCCCATTGTACAGTGGCTCCCAACTTGTTGATTACTACATTTGAGACCAATATATATGTATCTGTCTAAACATATGAATCATAAACATGGGTTTCAACATTAGAATGCCATAAACACAGTGATATATGCCATGGAATGGCTTATCTCACAGGGAAAATGTTGGGTGTCCCAGGTTTGGGACTGTCAGTACATCAGCAAAGCTAGAAGCAGTCTAATTCATCTGTGTTTGTCTGCAGCAGACTCACCCATTGAAAAAGCAGCTGAATTTGTAATTACATATCTTGCCAAATCATGCCAAAGTCAGGCTCAAACCCTTCCAGACTGGACTGATCAGGCCATGTTCAGACTCTGAACATCATTGGGAAATCACCAGGCATCCAGGTCACTCAAAAACAGGCTCAGATCCAGCAGATATGGGTGGCAAGTGCTTGCATGAATGCAGACAATATCTAATAATCTAATAAGATAAGTGTAAGATTAAGGTTGGGTGGCTGGGACTGAGATCGAAAACCACATGGTTTTTGGTGCGCCCAAAAGGCAATTCTCGTGGCCAGACCCGAGTTGCGACGACCCACAAAGGCAAGGGACCGAGTGGAGGCGCGCGCCTATGGGGGTTCTCACGGGCCACGCCCGCTAATATATAAGATGCTGCACTCTTTTGTCTCCCAGAAGTTTGCATGGTCGTCATTGGGCTCTGAAAATGGTCATCAGGATATTGTAGTCGAACCAGTGGAGTCACAATTTCTCTCCCTCCCTGGCGCACCTGGACAACTGAACAGTAGCAGGCATTGAATTGTACATTTGCCATCAACTCAACCATTTCTCTGTAAAGACGAAAAGATCCGAGTAGTGATGCATTGGGAGCCATCAACATCCGCCCTGCAAGCCAGTGAAAGAGACAATATATATTATTCAACCAACGCACCACGACAGCATGAGATAGCAGTGGATTTGCAGTCGATAGTATATGTCAGACCGAGCACGGACTATCCCAGTGAGAAAGAGAATCAAGACCCCTGATTCCGCCTCCAGTAAGAGCGCCAATAACCCCAATGACCAGTAATGCTGTTCCCGCTCCTACGAGACTAGGGACGTACAAGTACCAGGCATTATCCATATTGTCCTTACCCTTGACATCGTCAATGAAGATCAACTCGTCCTTCGCCCGTTCCTGTCTTTTTCATCGGATAACTCTCTCCTGTTCCGAGTACATGGACCCTTCGTCAGAGTAGGTGCTCGCTGAGGCAGAGTGGTGGTGCGGGATATCCAACAAAGTTGTTTCGAGTTCATGCACCGATCTGGTTTGTCCGCTCCTTTCGCCCGTAATTACGGGGATGTCGAGATCCGAGTTCATAGCACGTGCACGGTCGAAATAACGGCTCGCAGCATCTCTGTCCCGCTGCCACGCCTCTGCACCATTTTCAGGTTGGGGTTGCGCGGGAACACGAATCGATGATAATGTTGCATATGAAGCGGAGAGCACAACGGGAGCGGCACCTTCGAGATGGAGGAGTCCAGTCTGTCATCTGGCCGTCTCTTATAGTGGCTCCCGTACCTCAGGAACTTTCCCTATCCGCACCCATCCCCATGTTATATGACCCTGATCTTGAGGTGAAATATAACATGGATCCCCACTAGTCTCGTCCTTTTTGCCATTGAACTTCTTGGTATCAGGAAAGATAGGGAGGAAGCATTCGAGTGCTTCGTGTACGTGTTCTTTCTTTGGACACGTCTCACGTAGACTGACATGTTTTTATTGCTCCCTTAGGCGAGCGTGGCACCAAGCCCCCCTCCCGTCCGCCACTGTGAAATTAGTTACACATTACCTCCCACCGCATACATCCTTGAGCCATGTGAAAGAGGCTGAAGAAAACACACGGGGGGCTTTATCTTACTATGTGCAATGTATCGGTGGCGCCGCTAGACTAGGGCAGCCGTACTTGGAAGCTGATCCTTTTCCAGATGCAAAGTTAACAGTCTTCCGGAAGGTGAGTGCAACGGCTCTAGCGAGGAGAATGATGACAGGGCCCAGAGCTGGATAACGGCCGATACGTGACCGGATAAAGCTGGGGTTGCCCTCCGACGATATCCGGGCTGTTCTTCTGCAGACGATGTCGGCGACGAGTGTGCGGGGACAGGCTCCTCAACGCCTGATGTCTGCGTGCTCTCCAGTGATCGAAACTGCTCGGTAGCTCCGGGTGAGATACAAAGGCATAATAGTTGTGGTCGATAATGTCGAAGTGTTGCGTTCCTGCGAAGTCCGCGGTTCGAGCTGCAATGCCGAGTTGGCAACATTCACATCGCCACAGAGGCGTCCCTGAATTCACATATGTATTGTATGAGAGGGGATAGCGAAAACCCAGTGGACATTCATTTAATATACATACCTTCACTACGGGCTGTTGATCCTTGACTCCAGCCAACAAGTAATTCCGTTCTATCACAACCTGTTGGAAGCTCCATATGGGCACTCCTGCATGGGGGAGGCGGGTATAACTTACGGCGACGTCTTCCACTGAGGTCTCTAATAACCATACAGTTGCCTATGCGCGAGCCACGGTCAGATTTCCTGATGACGATGTCGAGCCATCACCTGATCATGAGACTATGAACGGACAACCAGCGTATTAGCCACTGAAAACCCACAACGATACACCTGATACAATAGAGTGCTTGAAAGCGTCGCATTCTCCATTTCTATTACCTGAGAAATCGTGATCAGTTGTGTCTAACTTTCAACAAGGACAAGAGGATCGAGCCAGTTGCGTAGTGTACTGCTAGTCGGGGGTCAGAAGCAAGGTCACGTGTAGCGAAAACTAACACAGGGGTCCAACTGCCTGATATGGAATCTATTTCCCACCCCTCTGCTCGAACTCGACCCCTCCGGTGCACCTCATCGCAAAAAAGGTTGTCCGACGAAAAGTCTTTGCCATCGTAGTAGCAGCAGTCCTAATAGCAGACCATCACTGAGCACTGTGAACGCAATCCCCGTCATTTCTGCCACGGCATTTAGCTCTGTTTATTCCCTCACGGGTCTAGGAAATCGGAACTACAACCAAGGTCATTTACGTTGCTACACCTGCTCACGATCAGCTTACGACGCGACAGTTCTCCTGGACGAGGAAATTCGGGACGTAAAGGCGATAGAAGGCGCGAGGGCGAGGGTACTGACAACTCTGAGAACCGCTGTTGGTGTGTAGTGCGCACATGAACCCTACTCGAGCTTCAAATGGTGCGTACCCCCAGGCTGTCCTTGCGAACGACCAACGTCGTTAGCTGCCTTTCGTAAATCGATGCCCATGTGAGCCGTGCACTTGCGATTATCAATAACTGGAGACTGTATTCGTTTACCGGCACGAAAAGTACCGACAAAGGTCCGTTTATGTGCGAAGCCGATCTCGGACGAGGACTGTTTCCGTGTCCTGGAGAGCAACATTGCACGAAATAGATCGACGGAGACGGAGATCCGCGGTATACTTGTGAAGGTAGGTCATATATTCCCCGCTCTTAGTGACCCAGTGCTTGATATAACTAAGGGTAGCTGGAAGAAACTAGACTCGCGGCGCCCTCACCCAGTACCCCTGACTGTCGTCCCGAGGCATTTCAAGTAGGCCACCATTGAGTAATGGCAGTCGTTCCGTACGTTGCAGGAGCCCTGACACACAGACACCGTGTGCCTCAACCACCCCACCTCCAAACCTTCCCCTTCATTGCCTTCTCAAAACGATAAACTGCAGCATCATCCATTTACCACAGAGCCTTTTGATTCCCCTTCAGCCATGTTGGCTATTGTTCAATTAGAGAACCACGTTCGCGAAATGTCTGCACAGGTTGAGGCCGCGAGAGCTGAACGACAAGCCCTAGTCGCGGCGGCCGCAAGTTAAAGGCTGGTATGTTGTCACGTTCTCGTGGGTACTGCTGCTTCGTTTATCCTAAGCTAGGCAACGTCTGGCATGAAGACGGATAATATAGAAAACACTCTACGGATCGAGGAAGAGTGTGTTCAGTGAGTACACATGTGTTTGTTGGCCCTTATTATCATGTACTGATGAGGAGATAGGTTATCTGCTCAAGTTTGTCACCTTCAACAGCAGATGGACAAGGCAAAGGCCGATATGAAATCTCGCGAATCAAAGCTTTTGAAAGAGATTGAAGTCTTACGGTCTCGGGTCAGGTGAACGTCCCCTGTGAGTTTTCTATTACATTATTGGTATCTATAGGAGACTCACGTATTCCAGTCACCGGTCCCTGTCGACGCTAGTATAGCAGAAGAAAGTATGGAGTTTGCGACGCCTCTTCAGCCTAGCTCTTATCCACGCAGTGTCACGATACCCCACCGGAGCCAGTTGATCCATCCCTCATCCCATTACCCTTCTCTCCTCTGCGAACATCTTCCCTGACTTTCTTTGCCGGACTTGGTTCTTCGCACAGTCCTATCTCACTTGATATACAGCGAGTACAAAATACCCTTGCGATGGCTAGAGAAAATCTAGCACAAGAAGCGAACGCACTGTCTCGGTTGCGAACGGAGGTCGAAGATCTGCGACGACAAATACCCGACCCTCGTCCGCCATAGGACAGGGAGGTTGATTTCTGGATTGTGAACACGCTTCTTTCCTTTGCTATTCATTTGCTCTCGTGATTATCTATCTATTATTCTCTTGCGTATTCTGTTACCCTATGGACTTGTTTGTCTTGCTTGTCCGTTTGCGTATCGGTGTCAATGTAGCATATCTAGCTCGCGGTGGTGGTATCTAGTGACCTCCACCTCTTCGGCTGCCATCTGCTATGCGTGTTAAGGTCTTCGGGTGGAGGAATACATTGCAGGTCGGGGAATTGCATATTTTTCCAAGGATGCTCCGTGTCTGGGGGTTGCTTCACGTAGCCAATTTCTCTTGGAGGAGGGATCCTACGTGGTTCTTCTGGAGAGGGAGACGGTGGACGTGAGGAAACGAGTGTGTTGGTGTACGACGATACAGTTACTTTCTTCGTTGTAGAGTTCGAGGATAAGACTTTATGGCTTGATTGGGGACCCGTAGCCGTGCCCTTGCCAGCTGACCGACGTGCTCCCTGTGTAACACTGGCACCGGGAAGCATTGGGCCCCAACGCGCCCTCTGCCTTGCGAGCCTCCTCAATAGCTCGATGCCGTTCATCCTCCTCTTTCACGACTTGCCCCCTGAGTTCTTCCAGTATCGGGCGACTAACACCGATCGACGGGTGTTATCAAGGAACGACTGGCCACAATGTGGACATGCGTGATGAGGTAGGTTGAGATTGCAAAGCACGAGACCACAGCCGTAGCAAAGGGGAGCGTAGGTAAAGAGGCCATGTTCCCTGGCTGAACGTATGTATTGAAATGGCCTTGTCCTGCCGATGGAAAGTGGAGAAATCGCGTGCGTACCTAGACAGAAACAACCGCCTTGGGGGTCTTTCTCCTTCCCAGAGGTGTATTCTACGTTTCGAAGGCGGGTTTCGAGAGCTGAGATGGCCTTACATTTGGGAGGCCCCGCCTGGCTCTTTCCTTTTGCCTGCTGTTTTGCAGGGGCTATAGTGGATTGTCGTGTTGGTATGCGATTAGATGTTAGGGATCCGGACGATGTCCAGGACGCTCGGGGAAACGTGCCCATTGCAGGTTCTGACTTCTCCGCCACATCGCATCATCATGTCACTTCCAAAGCTCGTGTCGGGCTTCACAGTCATTCCAGTCGCATACCCTCATTCGACGCATATCTTATATGCCAAGGCACATGCGTCCTCCTCAAAGCCCACAAAACCGACCTTTCCACCGGATAGAACACTCTTTCTCGTTAACGTACCCGTTGATGCCACGGAACGCGAACTATCACTTTTTTTCAGATACGCTGGTACGGTAGAGCGGGTGCTATTCGACCAGAATGATTTGGGTGATCCAGAACTGCAGGCGGATACATTGGGAAGTGGGAGTGGCAGCGAAGAAGATTCAGATGGCCCCGACTCATCCATGGAAGTCGACACCGAAGGTAATACAGAGACTCAACGTCGAAAGAGTCGCAAAGACAAAAAGAGGGATGAACCAGCACCCCCTGCTGTAGTTCCACTGCCTACCAACCCCCACCGCACCCTTCGCAAAACTGGTGCCGTCGCACACCTTGTCTTTCTCGATTCGTCTTCGCTCACAAAGGCACTGGTACCTCCACAAAAGCCACGCTCATGGCCATCGTCTGAAGAGCCGAGAGGTTTGGCTCGCTACCGTGCTCTCTACGATGAACAACGACCACCTCTGGATATCGTCAAGGCACATGCAGACACCGCCATGGAACTCTACGAATACGAGCTCGCAAAGAGCAGACGAAAGTCCACCTATCATAAAGGAGAGGCAATAGTGGACGAGGATGGGTTTACTCTGGTCACTCGTGGAGGAGCGTATGGTAAAACGCTTGGTGGTGGCGTTGGCGTTGCCAGCAAGCAGTTCCAGACTACTAGTAACACTGGCAGTAAAAAGAAGAAGGAACCAAAGGAGAAGACATCGTTCTATGCTTTCCAAAAAGCGGAAAAGCAGCGGCAAGGTAAGCCGATGAACGTGCGTTACATCATATGGAACTGAACCTTGTAATGTAGCTATCGTGGATCTCAAGAAAAACTTCGAAGCAGACAAAGCTCGAATAGAGAAGCTAAAGCAGTCTCGTCGTTTCAAGCCTTATTGACAATCCTTACACCTACGGGTCTGTTCACCGTCTATACGATGTCCTTTGAGAGAACTTTAGACGTGGCGACTCTCATATCTGGAATGATGGGTGGAGCACGCCGACATCGAAATTTGTTTTCACAAAGCTTAACATGCGAGCTTCAGGATTGCTACAGACATCGTACAATTCATCTCTCGATCGATGTTACACTTGTAACCAACGCCTGTCAAAGGGGCTAGAATCACAAAAGTCCAAACAACTATGGCTCCGCACTACTGGAGCTGAGAAAATGAAGACCATTGAGCGCATTAATCGTAGGAGATACGAATCTGCACCTTACCTTTCCGTTTATCCGTACAAGGTTGCCCTGTCTCATCGGGTAATCAATGTTGAGAACATCCTGTTTTGCCACAGCGATAACAAAACGACGTCCTACATCGACAAAACATGTGGAGACATCCTGTAACACGTTCCACGATCATCTTGCAGCCTGGGCAAGTCTGCCACCCCTTCTCGGCTGCAAGTGCCCTCGTCTCAAGCGCAAGCAAGTTTTGCTTGCAGTCGTCACCTGGGTGAGCTTGGTTCTTGCATTTCAGGCAGACCAGCGTGTTGCACTTGGTGCAAGTACGGTCAGTTTTCTTTTCATTTTCCTTCACTTCGCCTAAGAATGCGGAACATTTCGCTTTGGGACAATATATTCGCTGAGGGGGTGGGATTGCCACTTCTATAATTTTCTCTTTGAATGTTTTGCGCTGTGCTTTGGGTAGCATTTTGAGGAGAGCATCCACGGGGAGTAGTTGCTGGCAACATTGCAATGGAAAGAGCTGTTCATCGCGGCACGCAGCTTCCACCATATCTGTCACACACTGAGGACAGAAGCGATGTGAACACGGTGCGCTCAACGAAGTTGATGTGTTGCAGATATCACCGCAGGCGATGCAGCTACCAAGACAGGGGGTTGGTTGTGATATCCGGTCGAACTCGGTTCATGACTTACCATTCTCTCAATGCTTTAGCTGCCGATCTTGTTAGGGGTCCCGTTCTGTTCTCAGGACTCTTTGTGTTCCCGTTTACTTCTTCGTCGTTAACCCTGTGAAACATTCAGTTTCGTGTTCATTGGCCGAGAAGGAACGTACAATGAGAGGACCCCTGGCCTCTGCATGGCTTTCTGAGCTTCCGTAGGCTCGGGAAGATCCTCTCCGCGTGCAAGAGCTTCTGCAGCTCTGCGGTCGTCAAACTCCGCCTCTGCCAGTAACGAAAATTGTCTGAGCAACTCCTGCGCGTCGGGAATGATTGCACTTCGTTCTCCACGGCTGCGCTTGGAGCTCGACCCAGATGTCAATCGCAGAGTTCCTGTTCTCTGCAACACATCTTTCACGCGACCAGCCAGAGAGGATAGATGACCCATAGGAGAACCGGAGTCGCTCGAGCTAGCTTGCGTACGAATTTGGACAGGGTTGAAAGTGTCTATATCTTCAAGAAGTAATTCTGTTATGAGGATTTTTGTGTCGATGTCCCACTCGCCGTCGTCAGCAGGTGCAGATCGCTTCCGTAGAAAAGATGCGGCCATGTCTGGTGGGGAGGAAGAAAAGGACCCCTCACTCTCTCACCGAATTGCAAGGTAGCACTGTGCCCCTGTGTCGTTCCAGATGATATTTCAATTGCGTCAGCCGATACATTTGGGGGTTTCGCCGAGTTGCACCCATCCAAGGGGGTGTCACCTTATCCGAGAACATTCGTCTTAGGAGCTCTAACGACCTTACTTACAAGGTCACTGTGGGTGCGGCACCCGCGCAATCGAGAACACTGGCGGGCGGCTGGGCAAGCAAACCACGTGATGGAGAACAACCCATGGAAACGGTCGGGAGTCCATAGACACTACTACTCTTAGTTGTGGAGATTCCTCAATAAATTATACCTGGGTCCCTAGATTTGGGGGCGTATTTTTGGCATGCTTTTGTCATCCTAAACCCTCACCTGCTTAGCTAGTCCACAGCACGCTTTAGCGCTGGCAGTTATTTAGGTCTGGAGAGCTGGAAAAACTAAAAGACCCTCCCAAAACCCTGGCAGTATGCCTGTGCTTCGTAGAGATGCTGCAACCATGTTGTATATTGTGCACCTGATTGAACCCATATTTCATGTGGACATGCATGATAATGGCGTGTGGTGGCTTCCGTAGGAGTGGTGGCACTTGACTGTATTACTGGCAATTATGATCGCGGACCCCGCAGGCACACTCACTTGCAATTCACTCAGCTAGTTGGTGAGAGATATGTATATTGCGCACATCCCGCCAAAATACAAAGGGTATGAAAGCGAGTTCTTCGTATCAAAGAACAACAGTCTATGGCGGCAAGTTAATCAGCGAACCGTTGTGCCCAAGTAAACCGCAGTTAGTTGATTCTTTTCCGGAACATGACCTTCACAGTGGGGTTGGGTACAATAAATCGCCCCACGTGCAGGCTGTTTGGGTGAGGTGTATCATCTTCCAGCTTAACATCATACGACATGACAATATGCGCCAACACAGTTTTGAGCAAGGTTGCGGCAAAAAACCTGCCAGGGCTACATACGCATACGACGTGAGTGAGAAGACTATCTTATCTGTGAGGTCTCGTGCCTACCATGCATGCGTTCCCAAGCCGAACGACAACGAATTCGGGGATAAAGCGACCATCTCATACCTGGAGCCCTCGAACTCCTTTGGCATTTTGGCATATCGAAATGGTTCAAACACATTTGGGTTTTCAAACACCGCATCGTCATGAGGCACGGCACACGATGGGAAGGCCAAAGTGGTTCCCTTAGGGATGAAGGTTCCATCAGCGAGCGTGATGTCACTCATGGCTACCCGCACAAGGCTCACTGGTATTTGGTGTTTAAGCTAGTCAGTTAGAGTAATGAGGAGGGGTACACACAAATTCCATTGCCTGTAAAGCGCAGGGTCTCTTTCAGAAAACTATCGACTTTTCGCATCTTTGAAAGAGCCCCCTTCGTCCACCCGTGCTCACTAACAACTGTCTCAACCTCGTTGCGAAGTTCGTGAGCATGTTGTGGATTTCCCGCAAGATTCAACAGCGCCCGGAAACAAATCTAAAGAACACACACGTAAGTTAGTGCGTCGGTTCCTCAGACAAGAGAGAACGCACGTTAGAGGTTGACTGCGGTCGCGTAAGTGATCAATAAAGAATAAACAGAAAATAGCGAACGGACATGAATGGCAGAAAAGTTAATCGAGAGCATACGCTGCATCAGCAATAGCGGGGAAGTCTCCTGCGAGGTATCCATCCACCACTGCAAGTAATCATTCTGGCAGGTCTTAGCGCTTCCAAGGGATAATAAACGCTGGAGCTCACTGGTTTATCGCACCAGTCGGTACCCTTCGCTTCCATACGTTGCAGGCGTTCTTTGAATACCGGACCAACTAAGGTGAGCCCCCGACTGGTCCGTCCAGACAGATCGGTGAAAAGCTTTGAAGCCATTCTATCCCACTTCAGTGTAATGCAAAGCACAGTGACAAAGGAATTCAAAGACTGACGGTAACATAAAATTAGGAAAGAGCCTCAAAATTCTTGCTTCGTCCGCAACTACTCGAGGGAGATACATATTGTAATCTAGCCAGGCGGGGTCACGGCCTAGGCATAAAGCGCCGGTGAAACTCATGTACAGTGTATCAACTAGGTGACTCACACAGAGGGAGGCCAACGATGACCCGATTGCTCGCTCGGGTCACAATCGTTAGAGAGAAATGCAGCGCTGAAATGGTTTCCCATTCTGTCATCGGAAGCACCGTTAGTGGCTTCCAGGTAGATGTGATACGGGGAATGACCGTTGTGCTTGGGATTAAGGAGTTCGTTGCATGCGGCGACAATCTCGTCCCTTATATCCGTATACAAAACTGAAAGGTTGCGAGTAAGGTGCGATCGAATGAGGAGTCGAGGACGGGGGTCGTCCTTCTTTATGCCCAGCGTATATTCTATTTTGAAGGACTGCATTGTCCTGCTTTGAGTTGCAACGAACGTCCACGGGATGGCATTCACTTACATTTCTAATTGCATGGTGAAACGAAAGATGATCCTCGGAAGTGCTCGCCACTTGCTCAACGTGACTGCGGGGCAAACACACGACCCAGTGAGTCATGTTAGCGACCCTGAAGAGTCCAGACTTGTACTGTGTTATCGCAGTCAGTACCAACGTCACGAAGACGGAGGTGAAAGAACTAGCCCACTTTGTTACATCCCTCCTCCAGAAACCGTGCAAGGTCAACCTCCAGTCCCTTTGTGAACCAGTACGATGCGACCAAACTCGAATGCCCTACGACAGGGATATGATCGAGCTTGTTGCAGTGCACACCTTCAACAATGCCTGATCATTATTAATACACACGCGACTTACGTTTGGACGACTGAGAAGCTTCAACGAACATGCTACAAGTAGGGCGGCACAGATACCAGTGATGAGGTCAGGCGTGAAGAGGGAATCCATAAGGTGGAAGTCAACTAAAAGCCGGTAGGGCCGACGACATCTTAAGCTGTCGTTCTAATATACCATCCAGGATACAACTGCCGACCGTGCTGGATTTTTCGTTATTGACTGTGAGACTGCTGGTTGATTCATTAGCAATGACAAGGAACCTCACTGACAATCGCACACAGCATACCGACAGTCAATATCAGCCCATTGCTGCATCTCAATGATGAGGGCAAGTCCAAATTCCTTTCTCCACTCCCGGGATTTGTGTACGCATGCAGCCACTACTCGTCAAGTGGCATTATAGGCGCGAGGTCACTGCGGGATAAAACTACACAGCGGTTTTCATGAAGTCCGTGGAAAATTGAAAAAACCAACAATCGCTCGGCAGGGATTGCTGGGATAGATCCCGCAAGTAGCCCTAGATAGATTTTTTATGCATTATGCATTATGAATAGGTATGCTCAATACTGGGTCACGAAGCTGCGAGCGGAGTTGAGATCTTGAGACACCTCCATGGGTGCAGTCTATTGTATTGACTAAACATTTACCGAGTGCTTGGAGTAGATAAAATATAAAACCGATACAGCCCATGTACATAACTCTCATCGGATTTGAAAGACTTTTGAATATTTGGAATCTATGTGATCAACTCTATGGATGGCATGATATATAAGATGCTCAACTCTAGTTCACGCGTGGGCAAGTCTGGTGTGAGTGGAGTTGGGGTAATACAAAAAATTTTTTCAGTCTCAGCCTGATAAGCCCATTTCTTACTGGCTAGTTTTTCACTCGTTCTCCATTTTTTCATCTCTTAATTCCTTGGTAGACTTCAGAACCTACATACTATACTACTTTGCACCAGTCTGAACTCCAATACTGTTGTGTTGTGTTTTACACAGGGCCTACAAGTTTGGTGTTTAAAGTGCTGGTGGATGACGTGTAATCGCGACAGGCCAGCACACACTTAGTTTTTCAGCCGCAGGAATGACGCCGCCGTGTCCACGGTCGACATTTCTGCCAGTGCTGGCTTCCTGGCGATCTAGCGGCATGCCGTCGGGCTTCGAACGCTGAATGGACACGTGTTGTTTGTACTGTTTTCCGACAATTCAAAAGCAATTCAAAAAACCGAGGATGCACATGCAGCCGTCTACCCACATGGCTTTATACATATACTAGGAGTTTGCCATGTGAAACGGCATTCCGCGGGAGCTGCAACCCGGGATGGATTCAGCACATCAATATTCAATCCCAGTAAAAACTGTGTCGGATCAGGTGGGACGTGAGCTGCTCGGGTCGGATTTCGTCAGATTTGGTCTGCTGAAATCGGACGAGATAGGATCCGTGGGAAAGTTTGTTATGTGTTGCATTGCATTACATTGCTTATTGGAAATTGTAACACACTGTGCAACGTGTGCTGTTCGCATCACATTGTAAATTGCAACACATCACATCACATCGTATCTGCGTCACAGGTAGAATTGTAGATCGTTCTACCTGTGACGCAAATACGAGAATCGTCGACATTGCAATCGCATTGCTTGGTCGACTAGCTTGTCCTGTCGATGTTACGCAATGCGCAGGTATGTACTATTCTTGCCAACTCTCGTACTCTAGTAATAGGATGCGTCCTAGCCCTCAAGATGGCAAACTTTCGAAGTCCAAATGTATATTTCAAGCGCATCATGCACTAATGAGACGTGGTACAGGCCAGGCAGATGCGGCTCGTGGACGTGCCAAACGGTCACGTTCAATTCAGCACGAGGTAAGTCTTCTACTACATACCACATCGAAACTTCATTTAACTATGCAAACCACATGTAGTCCAATGCGGTGACCAGAGCTGGTCGACACACAGGAGAGGTTTGTTCACAGGAACATGATGGTGGACCAGCACCATTCCCTTTGGACGAACATGACGGCGAACCAGCACCATTCCCTTTGGATGAACACGACGGCGGTCCAGCACCATTCCCTTTGGACGAACACGATGGCGAACCAGCACCATTCCCTTTGGACGAACACGACAGTGAACCAGCACCATTCCCTTTGGACGAACACAACGGCGAACCAGCACCATTCCCTTTGGACGAACACGATGGCGAACCAGCACCATTCCCTTTGGACGAACACGACAGCGAACCAGCACCATTCCCTTCGGATGAACATGACGGCAGTCCAGCACCATTCCCTTTGGACGAACATGATCGTAGGGGGTCGTGATCCCCTGATTCCCCAGAACCTCCTCATCGGTTGCCCTCACCTACCCGGTCTCAAGGGACTCCTCGTCGAGTTCCCTCACCTCCCCAGTCCCTTCCTCATGATTATCGCCCTCCTTCTCACACAGTCTTCGATATCGATGCTCTTGCACGAGTCGCAGTCCATCCGAAGCAGATGGATGCATTGGCCTTTATTAAGCTCCTTTGCACAGCTTCTCTAGATGACCCCGTAGCAAAACTGGACGATGCGGCGCTCGATAGACTGCGGAACCCACCACGTACTCAACTTACAATTGACAATGACGCCATCCGCTTCGGAATTGAGGCCTATTTTTCTCTCGAGCACGCTGCAGTCACGGCGTACGAATCTATTCGACAGTCAGCTGGCCGCTGCTTTGATGGGAATGCCAGGGATATTCCCAGCCATTACACTGTCGAAAAACTTATCGCCGAATACACCGGAGTTGAGTCAATCGAGCATGATATGTGCCCGGATACGTGTGTGGCCTTCACAGGCCTGTACTCTGCACTTGAAAAGTGCCCTATATGTGGTGAGGATCGCTATGATGCTCTCAGACTGCACACCAGTGGTGGCCAATCTCATGTTGCCCGCCGGACGTTCGTCACGATACCAATTGGGCCACAGGTCCAGGCACTTTGGTGTGATCCACAGCAAGCCGATGAAATCAGCTATCTACGACAAGAGACAGAGCGGATTCGTCAACAGACACGTAATAATGGTGGTCTTATCGAGACATACGATGACTTTTGCAAAGGTTCGTACTCACATGAGGCTATCCGGTGTGGTGATATTTACTAGATCCTCTGGCAAGGCTCGGATTACCTGGAGGCCATTCAGCGAGGCGACATTAAACCCAACGACGTCATCCTCATGATTTCCCTCGATGGCGCTCAACTCTATGAAAGCAAGGAGTCGGACTGTTGGATCTATATATGGATTGTGATGAACCATTCCCCAGACAAGCGCTACAAGAAGCGCTATGTCCTCCCCGGCGGCTTTATCCCAGGTCCTCACAAACCCAAGAACGTCGACTCGTTTCTATTTCCTGGATTACACCACCTTGCTGCCTTGCAAAACGAAGGTCTATCTATCTGGGACGCGCGCAGAGACACCATCGTTATGTCTGATTTATATCTCATCTTTGCTACAGCTGATGGGCCCGGCCTTGTCTATTTCAATGGAATGGTGGGGCACAGTGGCTGGAATGGTTGTCATCTCTATTGTGGTCTCCTCAGGTGCCGCAAGGGGAACCATTATTACCCCGCACTACTTCTCCCGACTAACTACAACGTCGAGGGTAGTAATCACCCTGACTGCAGTCCATATGACATTCGAGACCCCGACTCCTCAGAATACTTTCGCAATCTCCTTCATCTTACTGCCGCTCGCAATCCAACTCAGTACAAGAGGCTGCACATGGAGACTGGCATCACAAAGCCATCCATCCTTCTCGGTCTCGATAAGTCTCGTACTCTCGGTATCCCTGATTGTCTCACTCCCGATATCATGCACCTCGCGGGCCTACTATCTGACCTCCATCTGTCATTGTGGCGTGGCACGATCGAGTGTACGCTGTAGAGATTGTTTTGAAAGGACCTTGGGATATAGGCCAAAGTCTCCTAGTTGGGGGAAGAGTGGTGAATTCGTCCCAGGAGGCTGGTGTTGCCTGGTGGAGGGTCAAAGAGTACAGGGAAAAGACCTAAAACGCGCCAGAAACCCAAATAAAAGCTGTGATAACGTCTAGGGACTGTCTGTGGATGGAGAAGTAATATTCCGAGTCTTATTTCGTCTTATTTCCAGCTTCTCGTCTGGGGTAGCTCGTCTGTTATTCTTCTATGTATGTGCCCTACACTCGAAGTACTTGCGCAGGCTTACATAAGCCACAATGCGCGCAAACACTAAGTAAAAGATAAGAAAAGATAAAAGAAAACAAATCAGTAAGTAAAAACAATGAAATAAATGAAATATCCTGGTAGGGAGGATACTTTCCCTACAACGCCTCCCGACCATATCTTGCGATGGCCATGGGCTATCTTTAAAACTTCGGAAGCATGGGAGACCCACAGGGCCCTCGTATCAGCTGCTGCACAACACCTTCCAGGCTCTTTCGATCGCAAACCACGCAATCCTGCTGAGAAGATTTCGTCCAGCTACAAGACATGGGAGTTCCAAGTGTACATATTCTACATCGCCCCTGCACTACTTTACGGGATCCTCGGCGAGCCATATTGGCGGAATTTCTGCAAGTTAGTACGCGGGTTCCAACTGATATGCCAATGTAAGATTCCTCATTCCGACCTTTGCGATGCTCATGTACTCCTCACGGAGTGGCCGCTCGACTACGAGGCACTCTACTGCCAACGATCTCCCTTCTGGCTGCACTTCGTACAGCCATGCGTGCATCAAGTAGCCCATTTAATGCAGCAGACAGTCAGAAAGGGTCCGCCAATCTGCTACTCGCAGTGGACAATGGAGCGAACTATCGGAAATCTTGGTCAAGAGATCAGACAACCTGCGAACCCATATGCAAATTTGTCATGCGAGGGAGTACGGTGCTGCCAAGTGAACGCGCTCAAAGCTATGGTACCCAGTCTGTGCCCTGACAAGGCACCTTTCCCGTCGACGGCTATCGATCTGGGCGATGGATATGTATTGCTTCGTAAACGGGATGCACGCCCCATCTTCGCACAAGGACTTGCGGCGTCGGCAATTTCACATTATCTAGGTCGTACGAATAGCCTCAAAATACGTCGGTGGGCCCGCCTCCGTCTACCAAATGGCCAGATTGCAAGGACGGCATGGAGAGAGCTCCTTCGGCGACCAGAACAAATACGTCCCGCTCGCTTCGTCAAGGTATCTATTCACTTCGCTTTGCTATTGTTCTCTTTTACTTAGGAATCGTAGTTTGTGCTTGGACAAACCACACATGTGGGCGAAGTCGAGTATTTTACTCGCCTTGCTGTTCAAGACGCCGTTCAAGACGACAACCTGTCTATCGCACCTACTTGGCTTTGGAAAGACGTTGCCGTCATCACGATGTTCTCGGCTCCTGACCCGAACCTACTGAAACTTTCTTATCACACCGTCCACGCATGCCGACATCTGGAGGATGATGTACGTATTATCGAAGTCAAGTCGATTACTGGTGTGGTAGGTATGGCTCCACATCAATTCCCCGGAATAGGGTACCATCACTTCATGGTCGAGCGGCCTGGCTTAGATATCGCTACATTTGGTGTGCCCTATGAAGGAGAAGGCGCACAGGAAGATATCGATGATGACGACGAGAATGATGGAGTTCGGGGAGTTTAATATACAACTTTGAGGCTATGAGAATGAGTTTGTATATAGAACATTTTGCTATTCATGCTGTATTCCATTCCTTCGGACGTGTAAGGCAGAATTCTATGCAGGAGAACAATGTTTGGATTGCTGCCATGTACTAATACAACTGACACTCGGTATTACTTATTGTAAGTCCTCGAGTTCTTTCTTCCATCGCCGAATCGCATTAAAGGTATTATCCTCACCCGCGCGATCATACCATCTAGCATCTTCCTCTGGTGTGACGTACTTCCAGTAGAGGGAGTCAGGAGGCGGGGGACTTGGAGTAGTGAAGATACTTTTGAAGGGAGCATTCGACGCGGGCTCTGCAGTGGATTCTGGGGAAACACCATCGTCAGACTCGGGCTCAGTAGTAGAGCCGGGGGAAATGGGTTGAGCTGGAAGACATGGACGCGGGGTACGCTCACGCGGCGGAACATCGTCGGACTCAGGCTCAGTAGTAGAGCCGGGGGAAATGGGTTGAGCTGGAGGACATGGATGCGGGGTACTCTCACGCGGCGGAACGTGGTTGGACTCGGGCTCGGCAGTGGTTTTCAGTGAAACATCATCAGATTCAGGCTCGGTAGTGGAACCAGGAGAAGCACACTGAACTGTAAAAGATGTCGAGACGACATATTTAGTTGGGGATGAATTCCATGAAAGCAGACGGGGGGTCAAGGCACTGCGGTCAAAATTGGGTTGGAAAACAACATATAATAGAATTAAAACTGGTACTCACCCAGTGTTCATAAGGGCCCTTGGGAGTTGGTATGGAAGTAAACGTCGTTTAAGCTGCTCATACTGGTAAGGGTGAGAGTGCCAATACTCCGGGTCAAGAAGCTGGTCATTGGACGCAGTTAAGTGAGGACTGCTGCTGCTCTCAGTAAGGCTGGGGTCGCTGAGTACAGCATTATCGAGGTCAATGTCGTCTGGGATGTCAAAAAAGCACTTGACGGCCAGAGGTATGTCCATCTAGGAGGAGACTTAGCTCTACGGCGGCCTAAGTCGGGGGTGGGCGTGTACCTTGTCACCTTATCGCCATCACCCCGCCTTTACTTCCTCCCAACTCGTACCTCAGCACGCCGCTCATAGCAGACATGGACACACTGTTCTCTGGAACTCAATCAAGCTACCAGAATGTAGGGAGTATATTTGACACTCCACAGAGCCCCACACCAGCAGAAACAAACTGGCATCTTACTATGTTGGATGAGTCGTCGTCGCAAGATAGGCTGTTTTCTCGGCCTTCTTATGTGCGTCTGAAGATCCGTTCATATTTTTATTAGGCAGAATTGAATACTTCCGTCACATGGGGTCCCTATATGCGCTGTTTAGCCCCAACCCTATCTGAGTTTAGCACGTCAACAGGTGTTCCGTGATGGAACAACTGCAATGTACGAGAGAGAGATTGAAGAATTACAATGCAAATTGCTGACGACTACGGCTGAGCGTGATACCATAAGGTATGTACAATCAAGATCGTATGAAACTCATTTGCTCGTTTGTTCGCAGGTCGGCGTTTCAAGCGTTGATAGGAGTGCTCAAGCTGCCGGAAGATACCAACCCATTATCGTTTTCGCTCACAAGTATCAATGTAGGCACACAGGCAAATACGAGCGAAAGAGTTCAGCTCTCTAAGGACGCATATCCTGGACTTCGCAATCGGGTACAGTCAGACTATGACAGCTTCACAACGTTGCCGGAAGCCCAAAGCATGGATCGTGGAAAGGCTCCCTGGCTTGAACAAGCGAACGGCGACCCGATAACAGCTGATCAGCTCAGGGCCATCCGTGCAAGCCTTCGACGTGCGTGGGCTGAGTTGGTGCAATGCAAACTTGCACCACAGACGTGGACGAAGATCAGCACGTCGGCAAAAAGTCTCATATACCAGATTATGATTAAGGAACACCCGCTTCTCGGACTCGATGAAGACAGCTTCAAGCTAGAGATGCTTTGTGTTAACGACTATTCAGGTTGGCGCAAAAACCATCTCACACCGAATGGCGAATGGAAAGAACCATCACACAAGACTGAACCAAAAGAAGAGCCCAAGTTAGAATATACTGATATTGTGTCACCGTTGGCTATGAAAGGTAAAAAGCACAAGAGCGATCCCAAGTTGGTGCGAGAGCGCACCAAGCGACACAAAGGTAAGTATTCCGCTCGTTTAAGTGCAATGCCACTGATTGCTGTATTCCGAGACTCCACTTGGTCCATGGATTGTGGTAGAGAAGAAACAGGAGATTCACAGCATGTGGAACTGTCAGTCGAGACCAGACCAAGAGGTGATGTATTTATTGATATGTTTGCAAGCTGGTGGTAATGCGAAGATCATACCACTTCAGATCCCCCCAATACGGACTGCGAGAATTACCCGATGTTCGACGATGTGCCCCTCCCTCCGAGTCTGCACAGAAGTCCCGAGAATGTCCCATGTGGAGTGGTGCTACCAATGCCTGCTGGTCGATCGCATTCAGGATCCCTTACACAAGCCGAGTCTGCGGCGCTTGCTGGCCTGTCCTCTCTCTCTCGTCACAACTCCAACAAGGAGAACACGTTCCCACCATCGTGAGTTCTGTTTGCGATTCTGACAGTAAACTAACTTTGTTTTAACTTGAGAATGAATGTATTTGGTACAAAAGGCATAGCGAAGGCTCCTCAGCTATCCACGCTCTCTCGTCACAACTCCAACAAGGAGAACGAATTCTCTTTACAAGATCCGCTGTGGGTATTATTCGTGGTACGGACAGTAAACTAACCGGACGTCACTTCAGTGCGAACGTCTTTGGTATGAATGGAATCGCAAAGAAACCCCCCCCAGCACCAACCTACCCTAGCATGCCAGCTGCAAGTCAGGAACCTCCGGAGCCATCTACTGCCAAAACGAAGAAGTCCAAGATGCGCCCAGGTGCAGCCAAGAACGCTAGGTCAGCGTTATTTTTCGGTCATCACGTTGACTGCCTGAACGTCCCACTAGGAATCTGTGTGCACATCGATGGCTAAAGCAAGTTAATACAAATGGAACAACAGAAGAATTTCGGATATATTGGGACTCGCTGACATCTGAACAACGAGAAGACTATCATCTTGAAGCTGAACGACTCGAGGGAGAAGGAAAGTGGACGAAGCCTTCCGATGCTGTCGTGTGCAACAGCACACTGCACTAGAGGTTGCACGTATTTAATTGTCTTCTATTTTGTTTCATTTAACTTTTTTCGTAGCTGCACGTTGCTCCTGCCTTCAACGCCTCGCACTTCCTCGCCCCTTCGTTATGTATACCACCCATGAGCCGCACATTGTTCCTGCCTTCAACACCCTGCATTCCCTGGTCGTACTGCTATGCATATCGCCTCTACCTGCCCGCGTGTAAAGTAATTCAAGCCGCACGTTGTTCCTGCCTTCGACGCCCTGCATTCCCTGGCCCTAACGCTACGATATACTGCCTGCTAGACCCCACTACCGCCTGCTGCCTGCCCCGGGAGCAGGCGTGTATTCCCCCGGATCACATGTAGGGTAGCACTTTTTGTAATCAGACTGTATCCGATTCGAACAGAATGCAATATGCTGTGATGGGTTCATATCTGTCAGAATAAGCTGAGATTGGATGAATCCTATGAGATCAGATGAGGCCAGCTGTCATCATATTCTACATACAAACAAAGAATCCATTGAGATCGGACGAGATCTGATTGTATGTACAGAAATCCGATGTCGTCCGCTGTCGACCTGCCTCCTCATGTAAAGAATCCGATGTGGCCGGGTCACATCTGATCACATCGGATATTCTCAGGGTATCCGATCTCGTCCGACTGGAACCGCCCTGATCATACAAAGTTTTGCCTGGGATTCAATGACCGCGGTCAGCTTGGAAACGGAGCTATTATGTACTTGGCGGTGTCCCTTTGAGGTCGTTTGTGCTGCAGTGTTCAGCTAATATCATCCACATCGATGACTTTCGTACCTTGGAATCTGGCATTGACATGAGGAATATTGTTGCTGGCTTAGGACATTGCGCCCAACCAATCAAGCACGTATTGGACGTTTTTGCACGCGAAGCCAACACTGGGTGCAAGCAAGGTGATTTCGCTCTCACGCCAAGACTCGTTTGAAATCCAACCAGCCACGAGGCCTCCAGCTGCATGGGACTCGACGCCCGTTCCCATAGGAGACACATAATCCAATTTTCACTGGGATATTCATCGTCGACTGAGCCTTTCACAATAACTTAATACCTCATCTTGTGCAAAGCGAGGTGAGTATTCAGGTGACTCTGGATTACTGTTACACTACATATCTCGAGCGCAGTAGGCACGAGTACTGATTGTTTAAGGTTTTATCCCACAATGACCTCGCGTCTATAATGCCATTCGACGAGTAGTGGTTGCATGCATACGGAAGTCCTGTCCGTGGAGAAAGCAATTTGGAATAGCGCTCATTATTGAGATGCAGCGATGCTAACATTGACAGTAAACTTCCTTATCGTTGCTAATGAATCAATCAGCAGTCTCACAGTCATTGGACAGATAATGGGAAACCCAGTTTGGTCGGCATTTGCACCCTGGGTGGTATATTAGGACCGCGGCTTAAGATGTGGTTGGCCCAACCAACTTTTGATTAACTTTCACCCCATGGATTCCCTCTTCACGCCTTACCTCGTCACTGGTATCTGTGCCGCACTAGTGGTAGCTTGTTCGTTCAAGGTTCTTAGCCGTCCAAACGTAAGTCGTGTGTGTCCTAATAAAGATCAGGCATTTTTGAAGGCGTGCACTGTAACAAGCTTGATCATATCCCTATCGTAGGACATTCAAGTTTACTGGCATCGTACTGGTTCACAAAGGGACTTGAAGTTGACCTTGAACGGTCTGTGCAGGAGGGATGTGACAAAGTGAGTCGGTTCTTTTACATCGGTCTTCGTGACGTTGGTACTGACTGCGATAACCCAGTACAAATCTGGAGTATTCAGAGTTGCTAACTTGACTCACTGGGTCGTGTGTTTGCCTCGCAGTCACCTTGAGCAGGTGACGAGCGCTTCTGAGGATCATCTGTCGTTTTACCAAGCAACAAAAAATGTAAGTCAATGCCATTTTTTAGATGTTGGTTGCAATTAAAGGGAAGCCAATGCAGTCCTTCAAAACAGAATATACGTTGGGATCAAAGACGGATGACCCCCGTCCTCGACTCCTCATTCGATCGCATCTTACTCGCTACCTTTCAGTTCTGTATGCGGATTTAAAGGACGAGATTGTCACCGCATGCAACGAATTCCTTAATCCAAAGCACAACGGTCACTCTTCGCACCACATCTACCTGGAAGCTACTAACGATGCATTCGATAACAGAATGGGAAGCCATTTTAGCGCTGCATGTCTCTCGAACGATTGTGAGCCGGGCGAGCAATCGGGTCATTGTTGGCCTCCCTCTCTGTGAGTCACTGATTTGATGCACAGTACATGAGTTTCACCAGCGACTAGGCCGTGACCCCACTTGGCTAAATTACAACATATTTCTCCCTCGAGCGATTGTGAACGAAGTAAGAATTTTGAGGCTCTTTCCTAATTTTATGTTACCGTCAGTTTTTTCACCTTGTCAGTGTGCTTTGCATTACATTGAAGTTGGATAGATTGGCTGCAAAGTTTTTCACCGATCTCTCTGGGCGGACTGGCCGGGGGGTTACCTTAGTTGGTCCGGTAATCAAAGAGCGCCTGCAACATATGGCAGCGACAGATACGGACTGGTGCGATAAACCAGTGAGTTCCAGCGTTCATTATCCACGGAAGCACTGAGATCCGCTAGAATGATTACTTGCAGTGGTGGATGGATACCTCGCACGAGACTTGTCCGATATTGTTGATGCAACGTATACTCTCTATTAATTTTGCTGCCATTCATGTCCGTTCGCTTATTTCTATTTCTCCTTGACTGATCACTTACGCAACCGCAGTCAACCTCGAATGTGTGTTCTCTATTACCGGGGGGACCGGCACACTGACTTCCATGTGTTTTCTCCACAGACTTTCTCCCAGGCGCTGTTAAATCTTGCGGGAAATCCACAACACGCTCAAGAACTTCGCAACGAGGTCGAGGCAGTTATTAGCGAGCACGGATGGACGAAAGGGGCTCTTTCGAGGATGCGAAAAGTCGATAGTTTTCTGAAAGAGACTCAGCGCTTTGAAGGCAATGGAATTTGTGTGTATCCCTCACCATTACTCTAACTGATTAGCTCAAACGTTAAATGCCAGTGGGCCTTATGCGGGCAGCCATGAGTGACATCACGCTCGCTGATGGAACCTTCATCCCTCGGGGGTCCACTCTGGCCTTCCCGTCGTATGCCATGCATCATGATGATGCAGTGTTTGAAAACCCAAATGTGTTTGAACCATTTCGATTTGCCGATATGCCAAAGAAGGAGACGGAGGGCTCCAGGCATCAGATGGTCGCTTTATCCCCAAATATGTTGTCGTTCGGCTTAGGAACACATGCATGGTGGGCACGAAACCTCATAGATAAGATAGTCTTCTCATTCACGTTACATGCATATGTAGCCCTGGCAGATTTTTTGCAGCAACCGTGCTCAAAACCATGTTGGCGCATATTGTCATGTCGTATGATGTCAAACTGGAAGACGATAGACCTCGCCTAAACACCCTGCGCAGGGGGCGTTCTATCGTACCCAACCCTGCTGCGAAGGTCATGTTCCGGAAAAGAGTCAATTAACTGCTGTTTACCTGCGCACAACAGTTCGCTGATTAACTTGTCATGTATTGTTGTACTTCGATACGAACAACTCGCTTTCCGCTCTGAACGCATTTCCTTCCACAGCAGTAGTACCAGAATGCCAAGACCTCTCAGCAGTACGGATCATGATGTCCTGAGCTACAGGGCCATGCCATCGATACCCTCGTTATCCAGCTCAGGAAACCTGACGACATACACTAGCCAACACATGGATAAATATAGCCTCATCTGGCCGTCTTCATCACCTTCATCCATTGCCAATCATTCTCGAAGAACTGAATTGAACATGTTCAACTCGGCAATTTTGACGAGAACATGGTCCAACGATCGACCACCGTGGTCCAATGGAGCGCTGCGAACCAGGGGCGAACATTCCCCAACTAGCTGCGTGAATTGCAAGAGTGCCTTTCACTGACGTGGGTTTGGTGGGCGTCTCACCTGCCCTGAGTAATTAAGAGAACGCGGTACTCGCGGGGGCGTGATTTCGTCGATGACAGGCTCGATCACATCCATGTCGTAGGGCATTCGAGTTTACGAGCATGTACTGGTTAACAATACTTCACATGGCAACTCGAAGTTGACCTTACACGGTTCGTGCTGCAGGGATGTGAAAAAGTGGGTTGGTTCTTCTACCATCGGTCGTCGTCAGGTTGGTACTGACTGCAACTACTCAGTACAAGTCTGGAGTATTCAGGATCGCTAACTCGTCTCACGTGGCGAGGGCTTCCAAAACTCACCTTTCTGCTCACCATGCAACGGGAAATGTAAGTCAATGCCATCTTGCGGACGTTGGTTGCCATTCAAGGGAGCTCGAGGCAGTCATTGAAGACAGAATATACAAGATGGACGACCCCCGTCATCTACTCCTCGTTCGATCACACCTTACTCTACGCCTCTCGGTTTTATATGCAGATTTGAGGGGCGAGATGGTCGCCGCACCGTGCAGCGAACTCTTGAATCCGAAGCACGACGGTCATTCTCCCCATCATATCCAACTGGAAGCCGCTAATCATGCAGTCGATTACAGAATGGAAGGCCATCCCAGTGGTACACGTCACTCCTAAGATTGTGTGCTGGGCGAGCAGTCATATCTTTGTAGGCCTCCCTCTTCGTGAGCCACTGGGTTGATACACCGTACACGAACTTCATTTCTCATTTATTCTTAGGCCGTGAATCCGATTGGCTTGATTTCGATATAAATCATCCCTTTTCAGTGTCCTTTGCTTTACGCTGAAGTTCGATTGACTGATTGCAAAGTTTGCCACTGATCTCTCTGGACGGTCCGGCTGGGGGATTGTCTCGGTAATTGCAGCGTATGGATCCGGAGGGTACCGACTGGCACAATAAATCAGGAACCTTAATCACTCGTTATAAACACGAAGATCTGCTAGAATGATTACTTGCAACGGTGGTTGGATACCTGGCAGGAGGCTTGCCCGGTTTTGGTGATGCGTCGTATGCTCTCTGTTAATTTTCCTGCCATTCATGTTCGTTTGTTTATCTCCGTTTGTTTCTTGGCCACTTACATAAACAACCCTAGTCCCGAAGGTAGGTTACCAGAGGTACGGCGTACTAATATAGCATGTGTTACTTCGACGCAACCTTTCTCCAACGCACTGGTAAATCTTGCAGAAATTCCACAACACGTACCAGAGCTCCACAATGAGGTCGCAACGGTTGTCGGTAGGCACGGGTGGATGAAAGGGGCTGTTTGAAGACGCAAAAAGCTGATGGTTTTCTCAAAGAGACCGCGGTTTGAGGGCATTGGAGTCCGCGTGTATTCCTTCCCGTTACACCAACTGGGTAGTTCAAACACTAATTTCCAGTTGGCTTTTCGTGGAAAGCCGTGGCTGACATCACACTCGCCGATGGAACCTTCTTCCTCAAGGGACCATTTCATCCTTCTCACTATATGCTTTGCATCATTATCAATGATGCGGTGTATGAAAACCTAAATATATTCGATTCGCCGATATGCCAAAAGAGTCTGAGGGCTCCAAGCGCCGGATGGTCGCTTTATACTTGGAACGTATGGTGGACGTGAAATTTCTGAGCTAAGGATGTACCCTTCTCATTCACGTTACATGCGTATGCAGCCTTGGGTTTTCTGCGGTAATCTTGCTCAAGCCATGTTGGCGCATGTTGTCATGTCGTATGTTGTCAAGCTGGAAGATGATAAACCTCTCCCAAACAGCGTGCTCGTGGCACGTTTTATTGTATTCAGCCTAACATTTGGCACAATAATCGCTGATTAATGACTTGTCGTCATGTGTATTGTTGCACTTGGATACCCTTTCATGCTCCACTTCGGGGAGTTCCGAATATTCTGGATGACGAGAGCATATGCAGGAAGCATCGTAGAGTTGTCTTGCGAAGTAGTCCGCAACACGAGTCATCTCGACACCTGTTATAGCTCGACACGTGTATGAAACCGTACTTACGTGTCACGGCTGACTTGCTAACTCACGTCTCTTCGCTGTCGTGGAGTGCTCGGGCTCTAATTAGTATTTACCCAGCACATCATGATGACTCCTGCATAAAGGGGGAGTCCTTGTGAGCGTGCAATTTTCTTCATTGGTGCGTAACTGACTCAGAGGGCTTCTGTCCGCGTCCTGCTACTACACGCCGCGTGGTACTAATTATAGCGGCGAAGATCATTGCAGAGCAAAACCTCCAACGGTCGCATTCGTTCAGATACAGGGATTGCAGTACTGATATCACAGCACCCGCTCACGGGCGTCGTTTCGGCTAAACCAATCAATAACCTCATAGCCATTGGATGGATAATCAAAATCCCACATCGGTCAGAGCCGGCAGCCCGGATGGTATATCAGGACTGTTGCTTGGGTCGTTGGCCCAACCAACTTCTGGTTGACGTCCACGTCATGGATTCCCTCTCCACGCCATACTTCGCCACTGGTGTCTGTGCTGCCCTAGTTGCAGCATTTTCGTTCAAGTTTCTCAGGCGTCCAAATGTAAGTCGCATATGTCTTAATACAAGTCAGGCATTGTTGAAGGTGTGCGCTGTAACAAGCTCGATCATATTCCTATCGTTGGCCATTCAAGTTTACTAGCGTCGTACTGGTTTTCAAAGGGCCTTGAAGTCGATCTTACACGGTTTGTGCAGGAGGGATGTGACAAAGTGGGCCGGTTCCTTTACATCGGTCTTCATGACGTTGGTACTGATTACGATGACTCAGTACAAATCTGGAATATTCAGGATCGCTAACTTGACTCACTGGGTCGTGTGTTTGCACCCTAGTCATCTTGAGCAGGTGGCGAGGGCTTCCGAGGATCACCTTTCTGTTGGCCAAGTGACGAAAAATGTAAGTCAATGCTATCTTACTGAGGTCGATTGCAATTCAAGGTAGGTCAATGCAGATCTTGAACCCAGAATATACGATGGGCGTAAAGACAGACGACTCCCCCCATTTCCTCCTTATTCGATCGCACCTTACTCGCAACCTTTCAGTTCTGTATGGAGATCTGAGGGACGAGATTGTCGCCGCATGTAACGAATTCCTTAATCCAAAGCACGACGGTCATTCTCTGTGTCACGTTTACCTCAAAAGCTACTAACGGTGCATACGATGACAGAATGGGAAGCCATTTCAGTGCTACATGTTACTCGAACGATTGTGAGCCGCGCGATCAACCGGGTCATCGTTGGCCTCCCTCTTTGTGAGTCACTTAGTTGATACACTGTACAAGAATTTCATTAGCAATGTATCCCTAGGTCGTGACCCCGATTGGCTAGATTACAACGTAAATCTCCCTCGAGTAATTGTGGACGAAGCAAGAACTTTGAGGTTCTTTCCTAAGTTTATGGTACCGTCAGCTTTTCAACCGCGTCTTCAGGGTGCTTTGCATTCCACTAACGTTGGATAGACTGGCTGCAAAGTTTTTCACTAATCTCTCTGGACGGACCAATCGGGGTGTCTCTTTAATTGGTCCGATAATTAAAGAACGTCTGCAGCGTATGGAAGCGACGGGTACTGACTGGTGCGATAAACCAGTGAGCTACATCATTCGGTATACCTTGCAAGCACTAAGATCTGGTAGAATGATTTCTTGCAATGGTGGATGGATATCTCGCAGGAGACGTCCCCAATTTTGCTGATGCGGCGTATGGTCAACGTTAATTTCGTTGCCATTCATGTTCGTCCGCTTATTCATGTTCCTTCTTGATTGATCACTCACGCAATCGTAGGGAACCTCGAGTGTGCGTTCTCTGTTACCGGCGGGATCGGCGCACCAACTTCCGTGTGTTTTGTCCACAGACTTTCTCCCAGGCACTGTTGCATCTTGCAGGGAATCCGCAATATGTACAAGAACTCCGCAATGAGGTCGAGGCAGTTATTAGCAAGCATGGGTGGACGAAAGGGGCTCTTTCGAAGATGCGAAAAGTCGATAGTTTTCTCAAAGAGACTCAGCGATTTGAAGGCCTGTCAGTTTGTGTGTATCCCTCCTCATTACTCGAACTGGCTAGCTCAAACTTCAATTTCCAGTGATCCTTCCGCGGATAGCCATGAATGTCATCACGCTCGCTGATGGAACCTTCATCCCTCGGGGGACCGTTTTGGCTTTCCCAGTGTATGCCATGCATCATGACGATGCAGTATTTGAAAACCCAAATGTGTTTGAACCATTCCGATTTGCCAACATGGCAAAAGAGTTCGAGGGTTCTAAGCATCCGATGGTCGCTTTAACTCCGGATGTGTTACCATTTGGCTTCGGAACACACGCATGGTGAGCATGAAACTTCACAACTACGATAGTCTCGTCATTCACGCTATATGTATATGTAGCCCCGGCAGGTTTTTTGCGGCAACCGTGCTCAAAACTTTGTTGGCGCATATTGTCATTTCGTATGATGTCAAGCTGGAAGATGGTAAACCTCGCCCAAACAGCCTGCGTATTGGGAATTCTATTGTATTCAACCCCACTGCTAAAGTCATGTTACGGAAAAGAGTCAATTAGCTACGGTTTACATGGACCCAAAAGTTCTCTCATCAACTTGTCACATTAATGCTGTACTTCGACATGAACAACTTTCTTCGGACTCCGTCGCCGTTCCCAGGATTCATTTTCCGTTTTGAATGGGCGTGAGGATCATTGGGGAACAAGAGCTCAAACAGTTGCCTTCAATACAGCGATTGTGATATAGCGTCCACTTATGAGGAAGTCTACAATGTCGGCTGAACCAATACAGCGCCTCATGTCATTGGAATTGCGCCAATGCGCAAATGACAGACTAACTTCAGATCTCCGATTCACATTGTCTACGAGATTCAGCGTCTATCGCATCGGTCGAGTACCCACTGCCTTCAGCGGCATGACCCTGACATTGAGCATCCAGTTAGAAGTCCGTGTTCTGAGAATGTGCAGAAATAATGCTTCTCAAGTATCTTAGATCTGAGACGACCGCCGTAAAATCGCATGTTCACGGCTTGCGACAAGAATCCTTCTTGGTGCAATCCATCTCTGATCGGACAACTACATACTTACCAAGTAGAAGTGAGCTTCCCCACCCGATCGACCGTCGCTTGCGGCTGCCGTCTGAGCTTCTAGCTCCGCTTTGCAGAGAGAGACCGCCGAATTAACACAAAATGAAGATCTCCACAACCTCTCTCTGTCAATGCCATTCATTCAAGTTGTACTTGGTAGGCCTTGTATACGAACTGCGGATTACGACGTTTGAATATGAGGCGTTGCTTTCCTTGCAAGGTTTCTGTCGTCGCACCATAACCCCCGTGAGAACTGGTGTCCATATGAAAGTTCTTCCTTTTCGGTGGTGGATATGACTGAGCTTACGAGCTCCGGATAGGATTACGACAGGCCAAAAACAAGTTCTTAATCGCCTCGTGCGACTAAGAACACCTAAAATCCAAATATGCAGCCTCGCTCGACTGCAGGTGCGACAGAAACCTTGCTTGCAAGGTAATTACTTCGGTCGTTGTGAGTGCGCAATTCCAAATTTCTCTTTCCATTGGTGAGTAACTGATTATAATATTAGGAGTAACTCACAGGACTCCTATGACCGCGCCCTGCTGCTAGTGAGATTATAGTCGCGAGGATCATTGCGGAACAAAAACCTCCAACGGTCAAGTCCTTCATTCAGATACAGCGACTAACGATGGGTATTAGAACTTCCTCGCTGGGAAACTAATATTACCTTCGGATCGTTTCGGCTAAACCAAACAATAGCCTCATATTCATTAGATGGATAATCAAAAATCCCGATCGGTCAGAGCTGGCAGTCTAGATGGTATATTAGGCCCACTGCTTAAGGTCGTTGGCTCAGCCAACTTTTGGTTAACGTCCACGTCATGGATTCCCTCTTCATGCCATACTTCGTCACTGGTGTCTGTGCAATCATAGTTGTAGCATGCTCGTTCAACCTTCTTAGGCGTCCAAACGTAAGTCATGTGTCTTAATAAAGGTGGGGCATTGTTGAAGGTGTGCACTGTAACAAGCTCGACCATATTCCTGTTGTAGGCCATTCGAGTTTACTAGCATCGTATTGGTTCTCAAAGGGACGTGAAGTCGACCTTGCACGCTTTGTGCAGGAGGGGTGTACCAAAGTGGGGCGGTTCTCTCACCTCGGTCTTCATGACATTGATACTAACTACGATAATTCAGTACAAGTCTGGAGTATTCAGGGTCGCTAACTTGACTCATTGGATCGTATGTTTCCCCCGCAGTCACCTTGACCAGGTGGCGAGCGCCTCCGAGGAACATCTTTCTATTGGCCATGCGTTACAAACAGTAAGTCAATGCTATCTTACAGACATTGATTGCGATTCAAGGTAGGTCAATGCAGACATTAAAAACCGATTATACGTTGGGACAGAATGACCCCCGTCATTTCCTCCTCCTTCGATCGCATCTTACTCGCAACCTTCCAGTGTTGTATGCAGATGTGAGGGACGAGATTGTCACCGCATGCAACGAATTCCTCAATCCAAAGCACAACGGTCATTCTCCACATCACATCTAACTGGAAGCTACTAACGGTGCATTCGATGACAGAATGGGAAGCCGTTTCGGTGCTACGTGTCACTCTAACAATTGTGAGCCGAGCGACCAATCGGGTCATTGTTGGCCTCCCTCTGTGTGGGTCGCTGAGTTGATGCACTGTACACGAGTTTCATCAACGATTTGTGTCTAGGCCGTGACCCCGATTGGCTAGAGTATAATATAAATCTCCCTCGAACAATTGTGGACGAAGCAAGAACATTGAGGTTCTGTCCTAATTTCATGGTACCGTCAGTTTTGCAAATCACCTTTCAGTGTGCTTTGCATACCACTAAAGTCGGATAGACTGGCTGCAAAGGTTTTCACCAATCTCTCTGGACGGACCAGCCAGGGGCTCACCTTAGTTGGTCCGGTAATCAAAGAACGCCTGCAGCACATGGCAGCGACGGATACCGACTGGTACGATAAACCAGTGAGTTCCAGCGTTCATTATCCACGGAAGCACTGAGATCCGCTAGAATGATTACCTGCAGTGGTGGATGGATACCTCGCACGAGACTTGCCCGATATTGTTGATGCAGCGTATACTCTCTATTAATTTTGCTGCCATTCATGTCCGTTCGCTTATTCCGTTTCTTCTTTAATAATCACTTACGCAACCGTAGTCAACCGCGAACGTGCGTTCTCTTGTCGCCAAAGGGACTGATGCACTAACTTCCGCATGTTTTCTCCACAGACTTTCTCCCAGGCACTGTTAAATCTCGCAGGGAATCTACACTATGCACAAGAACTCCGCAATGAGGTTGAGGCAGTTGTTAGTGAGGCCGGGTGGACGACAGGGGCCCTGGCGAGGATGCGAAAAGTCGATAGTTTTCTCAAAGAGACTCAGCGATTTGAAGGCCTGGTGGTTGGTGTGTATTCCTCCTCATTATTCCAACTGACTAGCCCAAACACTATTTACCAGTGGGCATGACGCGGGTAGCCATGAGTGACATCAAGCTCGCTGATGGAACTTTCATCCCTCAGGGGACCTTTTTGGCCTTCCCTGCGTATGCCATGCATCATGATGATGCAGTGTATGAAAACCCAAATGTATTTGAACCATTTCGGTTCGCCGATATGCCAAAGAAGGAGTCCGAAGGCTCCAGGCATCAGATGGTTGCTTTGTCCCCAGATATGTTGTCATTTGGCTTGGGAAAACACGCATGGTGGGCACGAGACCTCACAGTCAATATTGTCTTCTCATTCACGTTACATGCATATGTAGCCCTGGCAGGTTTTTTGCAACGACCATACTCAAGACCATGTTGGCGCATATTGTCATGTCGTATGATGTCAAATTCGAAGATGATAAACCTCGCCCGAACACCCTGCGCATGGGGAATTCTATTGTGGCCAACCCCACTACGAAAATTATGTTGCGAAAAAGAGTCAATTAACTACATTTACCTGGGCACAAAAGTTCCCTGAATAACTTGTTATATACTGTTGTGCTTTGATATGAACAACTTGCTTTTATAGGCCCTCAGTTCCGTTTTCCGCTCTGCATTTGATGTCTTCCATGACAGCAGTACCAGAATTCCAGAGACGTTCTGCACCTCATGTTTTGGCAGGGTATACACAACATATGTACCTCTTGAGAGTGGATTCCTCAGTTTCTGAAAACTGGAGCTTCAAGGAAAGCATTCAACCCGAAGGTGTTCCTTGGGATGCTTTGTGCATTCATTGCGCTCAGTGTTCAATAGCGCAACGATGGATAGATTTTTTCGTGAGTCAAGTGTCTGGACATAAACATCCCGAAAGACAACCCACGGGCAGTATAAAATCTACCAAGGACGAGCAGCTGTGGCTACGGCGTTGTAAGGGAGATTGCTGCGTTGTCCCTCCCTTTAGAGACATGAATCATGATGTCCTGAGTTGGAAGGCCACGCTATCGACGCCATTGATATCCAGCAGCGCCGACTTGACAGCATGCCCTAGCCAACAAACGGATAAACGTAGTATTTGTCTTCATCGCCGGCATACTTTGCCATGAATCCCGAAGAACTTTCATGAGTTGAATGTGTAGAGTAGGAGCTCGATCATGAGAATGATTGATAAGATAATTGATTACTTCCCTCACCCTATAGGCTCGGGTATTTATACTGTGTGAGAACATTATTCTAGAATAGTCTACTACAGTATGGAATGTTCAACTACCTTTGAGCTCTTTGTATGGAATGCCAGTACCTTCTACACGATACCAACACTCCCCCTCAAGCCAGGGTCATACCCATTTCTTTGGTATGCCTCTCGTGCTTGTCTCTAGGTAGTGCTTTAGTAAGTATATCGGCTGTTTGGTACCTGTCAGAACAATGACAAATTTCGACCTTCTTTTGGTCAACCTTCTCATGTGTGTAATGGTGAGATATGTTGAAGTGTTTCATCTGGGTGTGAAACTGAGGATTATATGCTAAGGCTCGGGCTCCCTTGCTGTCTGTCATTATCTTAGTTGGCTCTGTCTGTCTGTACCCTAGTTCTGCATATAGCTTTTGCAGCCATACACACTCTCGAGTACATTTAGCCAGCATGGCATATTCCGCTTCGGTTGTTGACAGTGTGATTAAGGTTTGCTTCTTTGAGCCCCAAACAATGGCTCCCCCTTGAGCTAAGAATACATAGCCCATGACAGACACGCAGTTCTCAGTATTAGCAAAGCTTGTGTCTACATACCCTTGGAATATTTGGGTAGCAGTATCACCTTTCTTTGCACAATACATTATTCTGTAGTCCTTTGTTCCTTGTAGGTACCTCAGTATCCATTTGGCCGCAACCCAATGTCTTAGGTCTGGGTTTGCTGTAAATGAGGCCAGTCTATTTACAGCATAGGTGATGTCAGGCCGTGTGGCAACTGCGGCATACATCAAAGATCCGATCAGGGAAGTATACTTATTTTGGTTAGTCACTTCCTCCCATTCCTGCTCCAGGAACATCTGAACCTTTGTGTCCGCTGGTATCCTCACACTATTTGCGCTCTCTAATCCCTGCACCCATAGTATAGAATCTATGTATCGTGTCTGCCCTATGAACAATGTTCCTTTGGCCTGATCATGTGTGATTTCTATACTGACAATTTTCTTTGGGTCTCCAAGGTCAGTAACTTCAAACATAGATTGCAGTTGTGCTTTTAGTGATGTTGTAGAGTATTGGCTCGATCGTGGGAGTTATCAATAAGATAATTGATTGTTCCCTCGCCCTATCAGCTCGGGTATTTATACTGTGTGTGAACAATATTCTAGAATAGTCTACTATAATAGAGAACACTCTGTTACCTTAGAGTGCCTTGTACAGGATGCCAGTATCTACTCCGCGATACCAACACTCCCCCTCAAGCCGGGGTCATACCCATCTCTCGGGTATGCCTCTCGTGCTTGTCCCTAGGTAGCGCTTTGGTAAATATGTCGGCAGTTTGGTACCTGTCAGAACAATGACAAACCTCGACCTTCTTTTGGTCGATTTTCTCACGCGTGTAGTGATGAGATATGTCGAAGTGTTTCGTCCGGGCGTGAAACTGAGGATTATATGCTAAGGCTCGCGCTCCTTCACTGTCTGTCATTATTTTAGTTGGTTCTGTCTGTCTGTACCCTAGTTCTGCATACAGCTTTCATAGCCATATACATTCTCGAGTACATCTAGCCAGCGCGGCATACTCCGCTTCGGTTGTTGACAGCGCTATTAAGGTTTGCTTCTTCGAGCCCCAAACAATGGCTCCCCCTTGAGCTAAGAATACATAGCCTGTGACAGACGCGCAGTTCTCAGTATTGGCAAAGCTCGCGTCTACATACCCTTGAAATACTTGGGTAGTAGTACTGCCTTTCTTTGCGCTATACATTATACCGTAGTCTTTTGTTCCTTGTAGGTACCTTAATATTCTTTTGGCCGCTACCCAGTGTCTTAAGTCTGGGTTTGCTGTAAATGAGGCCAGTCTATTTACGGCGTAGGCGATGTCAGGCCGTGTGGCAACCGCGGCATACATCAAAGATCCGATCAGGGAAGCGTACTTATTTTGGTTAGTCGCTTCTCCCCGCTCCTCCTCCAGGAACATCTGAACCTTCGTGTCCGCAGGTGTCTTTACACTGTTTGTGTCCTCTAGCCCTTGCGCCCGTAGTATAGAATCAATGTACCGTGTTTGCCCTATGAACAGAGTTCCTTTGGCCCGGTCTCGTGTGATTTCTATACCAACTATTTTCTTAGGGTCTCCGAGGTCGGTAACTTCGAACATAGACTGTAGTTGTGCTTTTAGTGATGTCATAAACCCCTGTCCCGACGTGAACAGTAAGAGATCATCTACCCATACGGTAATGATTTCTATTCCTTCTGTTGTCCGCCGGACATATGCACAAGGGTCTGACCATAGGCGCTTGAATCCGCCTTTCACTAACTGTCTATTGAGTTCGATGTTCCACTCTCTTCTGGATTGTTTTAACCCATACAATGTTTTTATCAGCCGGCACACGCGTTGTGTACCGTCCTCGAAGCCTTCGGGCTGTTTCATATAGACTTCTTCTTTTAGCTTGCCATTTAGGTAAGCCCCCTTTACGTCCATCTGTTGGATCTCCCAGTCCTGGGAAACCGCTAACGCTATTATTGCCCTTATTGTTTCCAGCCTCACTACCAGTGAGAATGTATCCGTGTAGTCCATCCCCGGTATCTGTGAGTACCCTTTCGCTACCAGGCGCGCCTTGTATTTTTCTAATCTGCCTTCTTTATTATACTTTCGAACGAGGACCCATTTGTTGGATACCAGCGTCCTACCCTTTGGTAAGTCGGTTAGTTCCCACGTCCCCATTCGGTATAATTGATCTATTTCTGCTTTGACAGCTTTTTCCCACTCCGGCCATTCGGGTGAGTCACGCGCCTCCTTGAGCGTTCTCGGGTTGTCAGGTAAGGCACTGTTTTCATTTAGTGCCGCATACACTAACGCTGCCTGCTCTGTAGGGCCTTCCTCGAGTCCTCCCTCGTCGGGGTCTCGAAACGATTCTGGTAAGTCATCACTTTCGTTTTCTGACAACTCCGGCATAGGATCGTTAAGCACCCAGTAGTCTTTGACTACCTTGGGCCTACTGCTTTTTCTCTGGTGAGTCTCACTTTTATCCTCTGTCCGTTTTCGTTTACTGATGCGTTCTTGATCTCTTTTAGGTTCTTCTCTATCGTTTTCAGTATCCTGCGCGTCCCTATCAGTCCTGCTGCTCGGCCTCGACTCCCCCTCACGCGGCATACCGTCCATCAAGGTGGGTGAAGCGTTCGGCGAACTGACAGGATCCTTCAGGAAACGGAAATTATGAGAAGTCTTTATGGATCTCGTGCAAGCGTCGTAGAAACGGACAGCGCGTGGGCCATCCACGAAGCCAACGAAGGTATGTTTTGTGGATTTGGCGTCAAGCTTGTTGATATTGACGCCTTCGTGCATTATCCACACAGGAGAGCCAAACTCTTGGAGATGGGAGACGTCGGGACGGTGTCCCGTTGTAGGGAATTAGTTCGTAGGACCAGGGAGAACAGAGAATAGAAGTGTTGCGAGTCTCGTTTCGTCCTCGAAGAGGGTTCTCGAAACCCAGACAGCTCAGGTACTAAGTTGGTGCCAAGAAATGAAGACTGGACTTAGAATTTGACACTGAGAAAAGCCATTAAAAGCATATATGCAGCAAAGGCACAATGATTCTCGAGCTTCGCCCCAGACTTGGGCTACTTGCTCTACAACAAATGCACAGAAGTGTAGGTTGACTTTTCACATGACTCTTGTGCCCCAAACTCCTTGCGCGCTTAGTCATCACATTACCCACCACACTCCTAAGTCCCTCCCCTCGCTCCTCTCGACCCTCAAAGCCACCTCCTCAACCCTCGAAACCCCTCCTTCAACCCACAACACCTTCCCCTCGTCTCCCAACACCTCTCCGACCTCTTCTTCTCTCAAATCTCCTAATAGGGGCTTCGCCGCGCCTACATCCGACAGGGGCTTTAGATCGCGACCGTCCTCGGTCGTCACCCTTTGCCTCATCTCGAAACTCAGAAGACCACAAACCCCCCCCCCAATGTGCTCAATCCCAACAACAAAGCGGCTCATGAAGGGCACGAGGCCTCTGCCTGCCCTTGTCTCGGAGTCCAACAGCCCTCGGACCATCCTCGATGCACTTGACACACTCCCGAGGCCTCCATTCACATGGGGCACCACATCGAGAGGATCGAGGGAGAACTCGAAGCCATCACATACAAGCTACTGGGCTGCCCGAGTCTCGGACAACTTACTTGACGAGTCCTTGACTCCTTCGAGTACCTGGGTGGAGTAGTTAGCACCTTACATAGGGTAGACGACTTAGAAAAAGATATTTAGCGTCTCGGACACTGGCTCGTCCACTAAGCCTCAAACTCTCCCTTCAGACTCGGCTACTGAGTACCATGGCTTCGATCTGCAACCTGCATGCTTCCGAAGATATGGGACATGCATTCGCCATCGTCACGAGACATCTCGGAGGCTGCTCGAGCCTGGACCATCCTTCGTAGCACGCTCCTCAACAGCTCTCGTTCCTGTAACGTGTAATCAGCTCTTTGTGCTAGATAGGAAAACTTAACCAAAAAGAGATTATTTCGAAGCAGCGAGCGCAGCTGCTGAGAATGTCCCTGCCCGTAACCATCATAAGGAGCTCTCTCGAGAGCCGAGCCTCGTGAGGCAGACTACGCCATATAGGCTCGAAGCTCCCCTTCAAAAGTTCGCATTCCTGTAATGAGTCATCAGTCCATAGTGTAGAGCAGATAGAAATGAAACAAAGAAAATAGTTTCTATTCAAGGCTCAGTCGAGCCGCTCGAAGGTTCCATCGTGCACACTCGTAGCTTTGACACATCGTCGTTTGTGTGTCCTTGTTTGCTGTAAGAGTGAGTGATCGCCTTCCCGATTTGGAGGACTATTGCTGATCCTCGTTGTCTCCCTTCTCGCTCCCGTGCTGCCCCTCCCTTCACTCCGTCTCTATGTCTCCCAACAACCCTGCTGCGCCTGTCGAAGTCATGTCTGTATCTTCAGAGGACGCTAACCACGCGCTGGCCGTCCTTCGCCAGCTCGTCTCGATGGCGGGAGGGGGCTCCTCTGAGAGCGAGGAGATGTTGGCTGGTTTGAGCAGCCTCGAGGTGCGTCGTCGCACCCATCTTCTGTCTCTCTCGTTGCTAACCTTCTGCCTAGGATACCGTTCGTGCTGCTGCCGAACCTCCACTCCCTGCCCCCTCTGCATCCTCCAATGCCCTCGGCATCCCACCCGCTCCCTCATCTGACGTGCCGGCCATTGACGTGCTTGTGCATGGCACCTCGTCTCCCTCGGCTCCCCCCATTTCTCCTTCGACCCTGACCCCAACTTCTTCACCCGCTCGTGCACGTCCTGGATCCGAGACCGACGAACTGGAGGACGCTCGGCACATGCCCTCTCTGCCAGTCGGCAATGCCGTCTTTTCGATCCCTGCCGGGTCTCCACTAGCTGGTCGAGCACGCCTCGAAGAAGCGCGTCCTGGCATTCGTGCCGGCTCTGACATGGAGTGGCGCATCTATGCGCCAGATTACCGTCTCAGGTTCGTTCCTCGCGATTCGAAGGGAGGTGGATCGGTAGCCTACCCTCCCAAGTCACAAAGCTTCAACAGCTTCGATAATATACATCCTGTATCTCGTATCAGTGCCGAATATATGCTGCCCTCGTATCACCATTAAACAAAAAGGAACTTAGGTCTGATTTTATTTACTCAAAGTTGCGAGTTTGCCTCTCGAACTTCGCAACCCTCGTGCATCGTAGCACGATGACACGCATAGCCAATTATCAAGGTATGATTTAGACACTCTCACCTGGGCCTTTCTCTTTTTCTAGTCCTTCCATTATCGAACAATCTCTTCTTGATGCAATCCCCTCAGTGGGCACGGTCTTACAAGCCTGTTCGAGCCACTCGACCGGCCCTTGACATTTGGGCTACAAGTCCACCAGGGTCCCAATCGAAGGTGTCGCCTCGTTCCCTCCTCAACCACTTGTCCATCTCCCCTTCGAGGAATTGCACTGGCAATTGTAAGAGATCCGTCCTCGCCTCCCTTACCATTTTCCTTCTTGCTCTAATCTCCTCTGACTTATCTCTAGCAACCGCGTGGACTCTCTTGACTACGGGCTCGTACTTGAGAAGGTGGACAATCGGACTACCCTCCTGCACAACATCAGTCAGTGACTCAACCATGGACGAGCACAAAAGTAAACTCGAGGACTCGGCGTCCTCCTCACGAATATCTGGGGGGCTCGCGTCGCCTCCCCTCTCTCCCTCACTTGTGACTCGCTGATTGACCCTGACTTGATCTCTCTCGTTGCAGTCCTCCCACTCTCGTAACACACTCTCCGCCCTCGAACTCGTAGATTCCATGCTTCGATCTCCCGTCATAGCCTGCTCTTCGCTCGAAACTTGCTCTTTGACCCTTGAAACTTTCGATAACACCCTCGATGCCAGTCCCTCGCCTTCTCCTCGCTTCTCTATCCCGACACAGCCTTCCTTGTCGACGGGAAGCTGTACTGCCTCCGCTATCTCTTTCCTCGAGATGACCACCTGTGATCCACCATCCAGAATCCCTTCGGTTGTGACCTGACCTGCGTGCTCCACCTCCATGAACGAGAGTGGCATTGACAAGCCTCGATAACTCTGGGCTCTCGTCACCTCGAACTCCACACTTGACACCTGCGTGCTCGATGCTTCTTCTTTGGCTCCAGTGAAGTCATACTCTGGCTCGCTTTCGTCATTTGTCGAAGTCACCTTGATCTGGGCTGTTGACGCTGCCGGCGCTGATGCCAAGCTCGCCCCTCGGACATCACTCGTGAACTGGTGAGTACCCTTATCCTGGTAGGACGACACCCTCTGCCCCTCGACCTCCGCTTGTACCTGCAGCTGCTTCTGAGCCAGATCCCACCATACCCTAGTTGCTTCCTCAGATCTCGAGGGCTGTGCTTCTCTTGTCCTCGAAGCCCTACTCCTCGCTGTCTCGAACTGATCCCTAACGAGGAACTTCAGCTCGTCCACAATGTATCTTAGAGGCCAGGGATCGTCATGCGAGCGTATACTGTAACGAAGCTTCAGGTTGGTCAACACCTCTCGCTTCAACTCTGGATCGAGGCCTTCGAGTATGTAACTGTCGTAGTTGCCTGGGGTGATCTTGCCCTTCGAGTAAAGGTACTGTGCGATCAACTTGTACTCGCGAAGATACTCGCCAAGGTCTTCCTCTGTCTCGAAATCCCTCTTCCTTTGTGCCCTTACGAGGTTGTACAAGTCCTCCCTGACGAACTCTTCTAGTTTCAAGGCACCGGGGTACAGGCCTATCAGCCTCGTGATGAAGTCGTTCCACTCCGTCATCCTCCACCCTAGGGTGTTACTCCACAGGGACGTGGTGTCTTCATCAAGGTACCAGTACGTCCATTTGATCCACTCCTTCTCGCTCTTGCACCCTGCTAGCTGGCATAGATACTGGATCACATTCAGGTAAGTTACGAGGTCTCGTGCTTTACCCGAGAACTTTGGCGCCGTGCTCGATCTTCGACTCGGCATCCCATCGAGCGGCTCTGGCGTGCGAGAGCTTGTGGCTCCTCGACCTAACATCTCGAGGACCGCTTGCCCCTCTGTCCTTTCGTGCCTGCAGTATGACTCTGTTTCTCCACGATGCCGCTCTCCTCTCTCATCCTGTCTCTCTCGCGAGTATGACCATTTATCTCGCTCATCCCTCATACCTAACATCCCTCTCTCCCTGCTCCTCGATCTGGTTGATTCAGGGGTGTATTCGCGTGTCTCACCCTGCCTGTACGAGGGTCTACCGTAAGAACGAGACTCTGCACGAGGGTAATAGCGCGAATCGACAAAATGGTGGTGGTGGTTTCGAGATGGGGATCTTCTGGTTGAATGAGGAGGGGAGTACTCCCGAGGCTGCTGCGCTGTATACGAGTACGAGCTTCCCTGCACGTGTCTTCTAGAACGAGACCGAGAGCGCGCGACAGGGTGGTTCCTAGAATAAACGTCATGTGGGCTCGAATGTCCATACCATCGCCCTCTCTCATAGCGCTCCTCGTGGTAAGTCGGTCTTCTCTCCATGCCTGTCGGCACCCTTTCCAGTGCCTCGTAGCTTCTGTGGGCCCTGTCATCTACCCAGTAGCTTCTCGTGTCCCTTGCTTCGTGTCGTAGTGTACCATACATTGTGTCGGCTGTACACGTGGCAGTTCTGCGGGGCTAGTACCTGGTGCTGGATTAACAAAGAACCCCCTCGCGGTGGGCTCCAGATGTAGGGAATTAGTTCGTAGGACCAGGGAGAACAGAGAATAGAAGTGTTGCGAGTCTCGTTTCGTCCTCGAAGAGGGTTCTCGAAACCCAGACAGCTCAGGTACTAAGTTGGTGCCAAGAAATGAAGACTGGACTTAGAATTTGACACTGAGAAAAGCCATTAAAAGCATATATGCAGCAAAGGCACAATGATTCTCAAGCTTCGCCCCAGACTTGGGCTACTTGCTCTACAACGAATGCACAGAAGTGTAGGTTGACTTTTCACATGACTCTTGTGCCCCAAACTCCTTGCGCGCTTAGTCATCACATTACCCACCACACTCCTAAGTCCCTCCCCTCGCTCCTCTCGACCCTCAAAGCCACCTCCTCAACCCTCGAAACCCCTCCTTCAACCCACAACACCTTCCCCTCGTCTCCCAACACCTCTCCGACCTCTTCTTCTCTCAAATCTCCTAGTAGGGGCTTCGCCGTGCCTACACCGTCCACTTCTCGTAGGGCGTCGCTCCTACCAGCGCTCGTGTGTGAGAGCAATTTCAAATGTAGGCTGCATGGGTGACTGCCTCGGGCCAGAGGAATGCAGGAATGTTTCCTGCAATCCTCATGGCGCGAGCAAGTTCACCCATCGTTCTGTTAAAACGTTCGGCGACTCCGTTTTGCGCTGGTGAATACGGCACTGTCACCTGGAGGTCAATTCCTATATCGCGACACCAGGTAAGTAATTCGTTGTTGACGTATTCTTTTCCATTATCAGCACGTATTGTTTTTGTCCATCGTCCTAACTGGCGTTCGAGGTATGTAATATATTCTTTCAATTTAGTTGATGCCTCCCCCTTAGTGGCCATGAACCGGACTTCGCAGTAATGGCTGGCGTCGTTGATAAAGGATATGTACCAGTGCGCTCGCCCACTTAGGGCTTCCGTTCGAGCTGGTCCCCACACGTCAGTGTGAATCATTTCACCCGGTTGTGTGTTCCTCGGCGCGGTTTTTTCTGGAAAAGGTAATCTAGACTGTTTAGCCTCTATACACGAGGGGCAATCGACGATCGGCGACGGCACCACGGTAAGCCCATCAACCAATCGGTCGCGTTGAAGGCGTTGGAGTCCTTTGACTCCAACGTGCCCGAAACGCCGGTGCCAGTCGTCCCAGGTTCTCGCCTGGTACGCGCGCTCTGCAGGTGCATGCCTGTGGACGCGTAGTTCGTATATCCCGTCATGTATCTTAGCTATAGCAAATAGATTTTGGTTTTGATCATACAACTTCATCTCTCCCCCCCCGGAAATAGAGGAGCCGCCTTCTTTATCAAGGCGTGTCAATGAAATTAAATTATGTACAGCGTCGGGGGCATATAGTACATTCCGCAATGTGATGACGGAAGTTCTATTACCTATACGTGCCTGTAGCACGACTGTCCCGATTCCGTACGCTGTAATTGTGTGGTCTCCGATACCTCGGATCACTTTTTGTATAGGGAGCATATCCCTAAACATTATCTTATCTTTAGCTATGTGTGCCATACTCCCTGAGTCGGCTACCCACGTGTACCATTCAACGCGCTCGTCTATTCCTTCGTACGATACATTGAATGCGCTATTATTAGTATTAGTACTACTACTGCTAGATGTCCAGTTCCCATCTGCGTGTAGTACCTGTTCGTCGTCCTGTATGTCACGCGTAGGCAATTCCATGATCGAGGCAAAATTAGCCTGCCCGGGTTTAGCCTTTTTAGGCGACCTGCTGTGTTTTTTCCAGCAGTCGTCTTCCATGTGACCTAACTTCTGACAATAGCTGCATTTGGGTTTCCCCTTATGACGGCACTTGTCAGTAGTGTGGTTATCGCGTCCACAGATACTGCAGGATTTTGTGGGCTCTTTCCGTTTGTTATTTACTTTTTTCTGAGTAAATAACGTTTGTTCTTGTGGTGTACCTTGTCTGCGCTTGAATTCATCTACTAGTACCGCCGTAAGTTCTTCGACTGTGACTGAGTCTACACCTTTCCCGGCTATCCGGCCTGCCATATATGATGTGGTAAACATAGTCCAGGACTCCGGCATGTTTAGTAATAGAATATCTTTGAACTCGTCGTCCGGGACCGGCTTCCCCATAGCTGACAGGTCGTTTCGCATCCGCTTGAGTTTATTAATATGCATCGCGATGTTGTCACCCTCGGGACACTTAGCATTCAATAGTTCTCTCTTTGCAATGAGAGCAGTTTGAACGCCGCATGTCTGATGAGCCAATTTTAGGTTTTCCCACATTTGCGCTGCTGTCTCGGCATGCATAACGTGGTCCATTTGTTGGTCATCGATATTGGTTAATATGAGGGTCTGCGCGATGAGGTCTTCTTCTTCCCATGCCGTTATCTCGGCACTGTTGCTAGAGTCCTCCTCCGGCTTTGGATAACTTCCCTCGGCATACTTAAAGACCTTGTGCAGGCATAGGAACTTCTGCATTCGAATCCGCCATGCATGCCAATTATTGTCTTTAAGCGTATCTACCTTGTAAGATGAGATAGCGCCAAGGTTTCGTACCCTACTGCCGGCTCCACTAGCGTTATTTGTGTTTGTTGTGACGTTAACAAAGTCGTCGGCATTCCCCGACATAGTGACGCGAAGTTTTTATTAGATAGCGTTAATTCGATAGAGGTTTTGTTTATAGCGACGAGCCGGGGCTCATAACCTGTAGAGTATTGGCTCGATCGTGGGAGTTATCGATAAGATAATTGATTGTTCCCTCGCCCTATCAGCTCGGGTATTTATACTGTGTGTGAACAATGTTCTAGAATAGTCTACTATAATAGAGAACACTCTGTTACCTTAGAGCGCCTTGTACAGGATGCCAGTATCTACTCCGCGATACCAACAGATGTCATAAGCCCCTGTCCCAATGTGAACAGTAAGAGATCATCTACCCATACAGTAATGATTTCTATTCCTTCTGTTGTCCACCGGATATATGCACAAGGGTCTGACCATAGGCACTTGAATCCACCTTTCACTAACTGTCTATTGAGTTCGATGTTCCACTCTCTTCTGGATTGTTTCAACCCATACAATGTTTTTATCAGCCGGCACATGCGTTGTGTACCATCCTCGAAGCCTTCGGGTTGTTTCATATAGACTTCTTCTTTTAGCTTGCCATTTAGGTAAGCCCCCTTTACATCCATCTGTTGGATCTCCCAGTCCTGGGAAACTGCTAATGCTATTATTGCCCTTATTGTTTCCAGCCTCACTACCAGTGAGAATGTATCCATGTAGTCCATCCCCAGTATCTGTGAGTACCCTTTCGCTACCAGGCGTGCCTTATACTTTTCTAATCTCCCTTCTTTATTGTATTTCTGAATGAGAACCCATTTGTTGGATACTGGCATCCTACCCTTTGGTAAGTCTGTCAGTTCCCATGTCCCCATTCAGTGTAGCTGATCTATTTCTGTTTTGACAGCTTTTTCCCACTCCATCCATTCGGGTGAGTTGTGTGCCTCCTTCAGTGATCTTGGGTTGTCAGGTAAGGTACCATTTTCATTTAGTGCTGCATACACTAACTCTGCCTGTTCTACAGGCCTGTCTTCAAGTACTCCCTCATCAGGGTCTTGAAATGATTCTGGTGGGCTGTCACCTTCGCTATCTGACAACTCAGGCATAGGATCATTGAGCACCTGGTAGTCCTTGACTACCCTGGGCCTTTTGCTCTTCCTCTGGTGAGTATTGCTAACATCTTCTGTCCACTTTCATTTACTGACGTGTTCTTGATCTGTTTTAGCTTCTGTTCTGATATTTTCAGTATCCAGTGCATCCTCATCAGCCAGGTCCTCGGGCTCTGGCTCCCCCTTGCGTGGCATACCATCTGTCAAGGTGGGTGGAACTTTTGGCATACTGACTGGATCCTTTAGAAACCGAAAATTATGTGAAGTTTTCACAGATCTCATGTGAGTGTCATAAAAACAGACAGCACATGGGCCGTCCAAGAACCCGACAAAGGTGAGTCGTGTGGACTTAGCATCCAGCTTGTTGATACTGACGCTTTCATTCATGATCCACACAGGGCACCTGAATTCTTGAAGATGTGAGACATCAGGGTGGTGCCCTGTCCACCTTTCATATGGCGTTGCTCCCACCAATGCTCGTGTGTGGGAGCAGTTTCGGACATATGCCACATGGGAGACTGCCTTGGGCCAGAGGAATGCAGGAAGGTTTCCTGCAATCCTCATGGCATGAGCAAGTTCTCCCAACATTCAGTTGAAATGTTCAGCGACACCGTTTTGTGCTGGTGAATAGGGCGCAGTGACCTGTAGGTCAATGCCTGTCTCTCGACACCAGGTAAGTAATTCGTTATTGACATATTCCTTCCCATTATCGGTGCACACCACTTTTGTGCATTGTCCCAGTTGGTGTTCAAGGTAAGTGAGGTATTCCTTTAATTTACTTGATGCCTCCCCCTTACTAACCATGAACCAGACTTCACAGTAGCATGTTGCATCGTCAATAAAGGAGATATACCAGTGCACGTGCCCACTTAGGGCCTCTGTTCGTGCTGGACCCCACACATCTGTGTGGATCATCTCACCCGGATGTGTATTTCTCAGTGCAGATTTTTCCAGAAATGGCAGCCGAGTCTGCTTTGCTTCTATGCACACAGGACAGTCGCTGATCGATGATGGCACTACAGTAAGTCTGTCAACTAACCATTCACATTGTAGGCATTGGAGTCCTTTGACTCCAACATGCCTGAAACACTTGTGCCAGTCGTCCCAGGTTCTCGCCTGGTATGCATGTTCTGCAGGTTTATACCTGCACATGCATAGTTCATATATCCCATTGTGTATATTAGCTATGGCGAATAGATTTTGTTTTTGATCATACAATTTCATTTCTCCCCCTCCTGAGGTGGAGGAGCCACCTTCTCTATCAAGGCATGTCAATGAAATTGAATTATGTACAGCGTTGGGGACATATAGTACGTTCCACTGTAGGGAATGGGTTTTCCCTACCAGGAGATTTTATTTTTATTCTTTGGTTCTCATATTTTTTTAACTTGCTTTTCCACTTATTATATGTTTATTACTTTAGTGCGAGGTTTTATTGCTTAGTCAGCATTTTTTATTACCTAGCCTGTACTTACCTTTCTAACAATCAAGTTTCGAGTCGTGAGTTTCGAGTTCGAGTTCGAGTTTGAGAAGGTCGAGAGTGGCCTCTCTCTGTGTCTAGACAGCCTCAGACAGCCTCAGACGTCCCCAGACAGTATCTCTCTCCAGGCTATAGAAGCCCCTTTGGAAGTTCTCTCCTCCTTCAGACATCTCTACCCATCCCCAGCACTTCCCATATCTTTTCCCTACAACTGGAGCCCACCGCGAGGGGCTTCTGTCTTAGTCTGGTAACCCCACCCTCATCAGGTTCAGTCTCGTTTTTGCAGTTTCAGGTCGCATTTTCTCGGTTTTTGCTTGTGCTCTCACAGTTTCAGCCTCGGTCTCACCCTCGTGTTCATATTTTCTCTTGAAATTCTCCCTCGTATATTGCTATAATCACTCGAGTCCCTGCCTGACATCATGCAAGGCCTGAACACCCCAAGTAGTGGTTCTTCCGAAGCCTCGAGCTTCCTTCGGCGCCCTGAGGACCTTCGAAGGTTCCTCAACGACATAATTCGAGCTGCAACTGCAGCAAAATCCCTTCTCGAGTCTTGTCAAGGCCCCCTCGAGGCCTGTAATTCGCGCGCACAGCCACCACCCAGTCGCTCACCCCGTCAGTTATACTCATTTTGCTTTTTCTGTGGTGAGAAAGGTCATATTCGAGCCAACTGTGATTCGTGCAAGGAATATTTGGCCGCGGGAAAGTGTCTAATAGTGAAAGGTCGCGTTGTACTCCCTACAGGGCAAGAGATACCACGAGAAGTACCCGGGCGCACTCTCAAGGACCGTCTGGCATGCTGGGATCTAGGAAATCGGTCTACGGATATTCAAATTCGTCCTTCGAGTCCAGGCTGGCTCATATCTCTGGAGGATGTGGGTAGTCAAATGCCGCAGACCCATATGGTTTCACTAGCAGAAGTGCCGAGTTATCACTCAGCGCCGGCACAACCCCAGGTCCCCATTCGAACACCTAGCATGTCCTCAAGCTCGAGCGATGCCTCGTTGTGCCGCCCATGTTCACCCTCTCATGTTCGACCTACAGGATACTCTCGTGGCCGCTCCCGCTCTTACTCTCGTGGTCAATCTCGCTCTCGCTCTCGTGGCCATGGCCGCCCACGTTCGCCGTCTCACTTGTACTTCGAGAGTTCACCCAATGATGGTCATAGGCATCAGCACTCATATTTGGATAGGCCCCACAGCCGCGATTCCCGCGATTCCTGCGACTACCGGTACTACCGCTCGCCGTCACCTGCACCACGACTCACATACTCGCGCTTACCAGAAATCTCGAGGGACGAACCCACTCTGGTCCGGCAGCTTGACAGAGTGGTGACCTCCAGTTCCTACAGTAACCGGCCATCTCATAGTAGTTGGGAACCAGCGCACTCGGGAAGGCGGTATAGCCGCAGTCGTACACCCCAGCCCTCTCATAGGGTGTACTGAGTCAGTATACAGTTGCCCTAGCTCGTTGGGACTTCTTTCATTGTGTTTTGTTCTTCTTTTTATGCATATATCATTCATGGAGTCTCCCCTTGCCGAGTGTCAGGCAGCTGCACACCTGGAGTCCCTCGTCCCCCGCCTCGTTGACGCGATATCTCGACCACTGCTCACCCGTCCCTCTCGCAAATCGGGATTTAGATTCTCCTCCTCGAGATCTTTCTAACGGTGTACCTTTCATTGTAGCGGTCTCAGCGCATCTGGAGATATGGCCCAATCCCTGGAGAAAGGCACTGTAGGACGAAATTTGGAATATCTCGGGATTGGGTGCGCCGTTTTTTCCGGTTCCTCGTTCTCCCGACTCTCCTTGCACGTCCCTATCACCTCCCGAAGTTTTGTAGAATTCCACCTAGCGGTTCCTCACCAACGCGATGCCGCCCTCCTCCCCCCTACTGTGGTTAGACCATATCTCTTACAATTCTCGACCGAATCGTTCGCTTTTCTCAGACGTGACTCTACTAGACGACATCTACCAGACGATATACAAGACGTAGCGTGCGCATTCACGGTTCTGGAGTTATTCGAGTTTTTGTGTCTGAACAGGGTAGGGAGGTCGAGCTTGTGTATCTCGCTCGTTTTCACGCCGGAACTCTCGCCTTTTCGCATGGTGGCTCTACTCGTCAACAGCTACCTGGTGATACCTTTTTCGTGGTGACGCGCTCACTGGTTGTGGAGATACAGGAGTTTTTCGTGTACAGAGGAGTATGAGGCGGCTTTCCAGGTATCTCGGGACTGGATGGTCCAATCGGTCTGATCCCTTTTTCTCTGTCCCCTCCCTGGTGTCTTCTACCACCACCTCCAGTTTCATATCAATTTTCTCAGTGGTTGCCCCGCGGCGGCATTTTCTCCTTCCCCGTCTTGCTGCCCCACACCGTGTCCACGTCGTATCTCCCCCGGATCTTCGCCGTTTCTCTCGATTTTCAGGGATATAACACTACTTGGTCAGAGCTTTCGAATGGTGTATTTCGTGTCTGGGTTGGTGCAGCCGTTGTCGAGAAGTCGGGATTCTTGTGGGTAGAGGTGACTCAGACCAGTTTTGCGTATATCTCAGGATTGGGTGCGCGTATTCCCCCAATTCCTTGTTCTCCAGGTTCTCCCCGCTCCCCTTGAGCGTTCCCCTGCATTTCGTGCCGCTGCGCTGACCCGTTATTCGTCGGTGCATACCCTTCCTCCTACCCCACACCGTGTTTGGGGCATAACTCATTCAATTCCGGCCCGAATCGTTCGCTTTTTTAGACGTGCCTCTACTAGACGAACCCTACCAGACGATGTCCAAGACGTAGCGCACGCGTTTGTGGTTCCGAAGTTGTTTGAGTTTTTGCATTCGAACAGGGTTGGGGAGGTCAGGAAGGCGTATCTCGCCCATTTTCACGCCGGGCCTTTCGAATTTTTGCACGGTGGTACTATTCGCTCACAGCTATCTGGGAGTATCTGGTTTACGGTGACACGCTCAATGGTTCCCGAGATATCCACTTTTCTGTGTCTGGGCTACAGGCTATCATTCCTGGCGACATATCTCCCTCGTTTCTCCGCCGTTTCTCTCGAAAATTGGTACCCGCATTCTTCCCACCAAACTGACCCCGTTAAATTCTCTTTCGGCGAATTCTGTGCAGCTGCTTTCGAGATATGCCGAAGTCCACCTCTGGAGGGGTACGAGACAACTTTGGCGATAACTCGGGTTCGGACGGTCCAATTGGTGGGGTTCTTTTTGCACCGTGCTCTCCCATGCAGGTGGAAGTACCTCCCGAAGTTTCGTGTCCACCGGCCTCGCCGTTGCTCGTCAATGCCTTGTTCTCCTCCTCTCCCCATTTGTGGCTGGCGCCTTTCTCCCCCATTTTGCCGCCGTATCTCTCGCTTTTCGAGGATCCTATTCTACTCAACGAGGGCTCTCAAACGGTGTATCTTACGACGCTGTCATCATCCTGGCTGTGGAGATATTCAAATTTTGGCTCGTAGGGAGCACTATGGACCGTTTTGCGCGTTTCTCAGGGACGGATGGGCCCTTTAGTATAATTCCTTTTACTGTGTCTTCTCCCTTGTGTCCCCTACCGTCTCCCGCAGTTTTGTGTCGACAACCCAAGCCGTTGATCTGCGGCGCTCTCCCCTTCCCTCCTCTACTGTCCCTCGATGTGTGCGCGCTGTCTCTCGTCCGTCCCACATCCGTCCCTCTCGATTTTTGGCACTTCACACTACTTGATGGGAGCTTTCAGACGGTGGGTCACACGTTGTGTCTGCTTCAGCGGTTGCCCAGAGGTTTCGAGTTTTCTGGATGCGAGCGGTTTTGGGCGGTTTGCAGGTATCCTAGGGCTGGCTGGACCTCAACTGAGGACAGTTGGTATCTAAGTGATGGGGAGATGTAGGGAATGGGTTTTCCCTACCAGGAGATTTTATTTTTATTCTTTGGTTCTCATATTTTTTTAACTTGCTTTTCCACTTATTATATGTTTATTACTTTAGTGCGAGGTTTTATTGCTTAGTCAGCATTTTTTATTACCTAGCCTGTACTTACCTTTCTAACAATCAAGTTTCAAGTCGTGAGTTTCGAGTTCGAGTTCGAGTTTGAGAAGGTCGAGAGTGGCCTCTCTCTGTGTCTAGACAGCCTCAGACAGCCTCAGACGTCCCCAGACAGTATCTCTCTCCAGGCTATAGAAGCCCCTTTGGAAGTTCTCTCCTCCTTCAGACATCTCTACCCATCCCCAGCACTTCCCATATCTTTTCCCTACACCGCAATGTGATGATGGAAGTTCTATTACCTATTTGTGCCTGTAGCACGACAGTCCCAACTCCATACACTTTAATTGTGTGGTCTCTGATACCTCGGATCACCTTGTGTATAGGGATCATATCCCTAAACAATATCTTATCTTTTGCTATATGTGCCGTACTCCCTGAGTTGGCTACCCACATGTACCATTCAATGCATTTGTCTATTCCTTTGTATGATACATTGAATGCGTCATATGTACTAGTATTACTACTGTCAGATGTCCATTTCCCATCTGCATGTAATACCTGCTCGTCATCTTGTGTATCATGTGTAGGTAATTCTATGATGGTGGCAAAATTAGCCTGCCCGGTGTAGGGAAAGTATCCTCCCTACCAGGATATTTCATTTATTTCATTGTTTTTACTTACTGATTTGTTTTCTTTTATCTTTTCTTGTCTTTTTACTTTGTGTTTGTGCGCATTGTGGCTTATGTAAGCCCATGCGAGTACTTCGAGTGTACTGTACATACTTAGAATAATAACAGACGAGTTACCCCAGACGAGAAGCCGGAAATAAGATGAGACAGACTCGGAATTTTAGTTCTCCCTCCCCAGACACTCAGTAGACGTTATCTTGGGTTTTATTTGGATTTCAGGGCGCGTTTTTCAGTCTTTCTGCTTACTCCTTGACTCCACACCAGGCAACTCAAGCCTCCTGGGTCAAATTCACCCCCCTCTCTCACTAGGAGACTTTGACCTATCCCTAGGGTCTTTTAACAATCAATCTCTACATCTGGAGCCCACCGCGAGGGGGCTGTTTTGCTTGGTGACCCCATTCCTCCCCCTACCTCTGTGCTTGCACACGCGTTTTCTCGAGAACCGACGCGCCGGACCTCTCGCTTTTCTGGACTCTGATTCTACTCGACGAGACCTTTCGAACGGTGCCTTTTTCGTCGTGTCCGCTTCAGTACTTCCAGAGATATTCTTATTTTTGTGGAGAAAGGCTCTGTAGGATGAAAACTGGAATAACTCAGGACTGGGTGCGCCGTTTTTCGTATTTCTTCGTTCGCCCACTTCTCCTCGCCCGCCTCTACCATCTCCCGAAGTTTCATAGAATTCCGTCGAGCGGTTCTTCCCCAGTACACTGCCGTCCTCCTCCCCTGCCACAGCTTAGCTCCCTGGCACCTCCTGGTCGCGTTTTGAGCTGTTTTGAGTTGTAGGAAACCCTCCCCCACCATCATAGAGTCAGTAGACGACCCCTTCGAGACGCCATCAGCCCCTTCGAGACTCCCAGACGAACCCCGAGCCCTTCGAGACACACTCGTGACACAGATGCTTCGTTAGACACACCCGCTTCGTTCGTAGACGTAACCAGACACTATATCATCGTTTTTCTTGTGCATATTGCAGTCAGTGAGGCTGCAAGTTTGAGAGTTAAGTGTTCAAGTTGCAACGGCGACTAGCTTCAGTTTGGGTGGTCGAAACCACCTTGGGACGTATCATACAAGGTTCTGCATCCTCCTCCCCCCCCTTCGTGGTTTGTTGCCACACCCCCAACCCCCCATAGACGTTTGAGGTCGCATCAAGGCGACCCCACCTCTTCGTTTTACCCTTCGAGACAGACTGTTGACAGTCGAGGCTCGCGTTTAACCCCAGTACTGCTGTCAATTATCAATTACGACGTGATATATATTCTTTTGAGCTTCGTATATACTACTCATGATGGAAGAAGCATCCAGACTGTCTCAAGCCCCACTCGAGTCCCCCCAGAGTTCTTGGGGCAGGCCGAGGACTTGCCGCGTTACCTTGAGGACGTAGCAGAGTATGGTAAGGCCCAGGGTGCAACAGATACCTCGTCGCTCATCCAGTTTGCAATCGACAGAGCACCACCCCACACTGGAAGGCTCTGGAGCTATCTTGTGGCCAGTGCGCCAATCTTCGAGCAATGGGAGAACTTCCAGGCGCTTGTGACTCTACAGTACCCTGAGATTGAGCCAGTCAAGGATGTCCTCGAGTACTTCAAGGAGTTCTATACCTTCCTCAAGGGGACTCGTCGCAGCGAGCTAAGCTCAGTTGCAGCTCTAGGGGACTACCTTTGTCATTTCCAGGTCTTGTTCTTGGCCCTGGTGAGTTGGAATGTCTTGGAGTTGAGCCATTGAGGCCAGCTATTCCTTCGAGGCCTCCCACCACAAGTCGAGCTCGAGGTTTCGAGGAGGCTTGCATCCAGGTACCCCCTGTTCGAGTTGGGCCGCCTGTGGCCTGTCGAGGTCATTGTTTGTGTTACAAAGGAGGTTATTGAGGAGGGGGTAGGCCGCTCACCCCCTCATCTAGTTTTGAAGGATGCCTCGTCAGCTCGCGAGTTCCCCGAGGAACCCTCTCAGCGCACGCACTCGCCCTCAATCAGTTCTGTATCAGACACCCCTGTGGAGTACTCTTGGTCTCATTCTAGAAGATGCTCCCAGGGAGAGGTGCACTCGAGCTCGAAGCTTCCCCCTCGTTTCCCCCTCGAGGCATGCCCTCAACCATTGAAAACTCCCCCCCCTTCCCCCGAGCATGCTTTGAGCAGCTCGTCCCCTTGCTGAGTCACTAACGCAGGCTCGTGGCACACTGTGGTTCAGCCACGGCAGTGTGTCCTGGATAAGCAGGCTGGTGAGTTGGCTTTGAACTCACTTCAAGGCTTGAGAGAGGACCAATGGTCATGTCCACGTCGAGTTGACCATTTGGAGAGTACAAAGGTTTTCCCCCCTCATTCCCAGTTCATGTCTACTAGGGCTCGTGACCTCGGTTTTGCCTCGACTCGCTCTCGTCAACCTTGTGAGTCCTCAAACACCCCCTCGAAGAGCTCGTCCCATCTCGTGCCTCCCTTGAGGCACTCTCCTCATCCTGTCCCCTGTTGTGGGTCATGTCCAGGGAGGTCTTGCTTGCTTCGAGGGACCCCAGCCTCGCTGTCGAACCCTGCCCCTGCGAGTTTCGAGTCCCCTTCGAGAGTGTCGGGTCGCTCACTTCCCCTTCGAGAGGCTAGGGCTTCGAGCAGGTATCCCTCTGCCTATCGAGAGGTCCCGAGGCGCCAAGTTTGGCCTCGAAGATTTGGTTTTTGTTTCTTCTGTGGTTGCGAGGGGCACATTCAAGCGCAGTGCAGAGTTTTTGCCTCGTATCTAGTGGCAGGAAAGTGTGGGGTGGTTCGAGGTCGCGTTGTGCTACCTACAGGTGAGGAGATCCCTCGTGAGGCGCTCAGGCGCACATTACAGGCTCGTTTGGACTTCTGGGCCCTCGCTTGTGGCCCAGGAGGGTTGGCTTCTCAGTTACCTTTCCCCCCTTTGAGTACAGGATCAGTCCCACCTCTCGCCACCTCTCGAGTTCGACCTGAGATGACCCCGAGGCATCCTTTGAGGTCACAAGCTACCCAGTCCCCTTTGAGGGTCGAGTGGTCCCCTCCAAGCTACCCTCGAGCTCCCCCCGAGTTTCATTCCCCCTTCGATTCACCCTCGAGTCGCTTTAACTGCATTCCCCCTTCAGCTGAGTAGTAGTTTTGTTTCTTTTATGTGGTTTGTTTTGTTTCGAGCTCGTGTTTTCACATTTCTAGCTAGAGTTTTGTTTCGAGAATGATACCCTTGCCTCGGATTATGATACAGCTCGGTAGGTGATGACTGGGGACAGTCATTATTTAAAGCCACCCTTGGATGTAGGGAAAGTATCCTCCCTACCAGGATATTTCATTTATTTCATTGTTTTTACTTACTGATTTGTTTTCTTTTATCTTTTCTTGTCTTTTTACTTCGTGTTTGTGCGCGTTGTGGCTTATGTAAGCCCACGCGAGTACTTCGAGTGTACTGTACATACTTAGAATAATAACAGACGAGTTACCCCAGACGAGAAGCCGGAAATAAGACGAGACAGACTCGGAATTTTAGTTCTCCCTCCCCAGACACTCAGTAGATGTTATCTTGGGTTTTATTTGGATTTCAGGGCGCGTTTTTCAGTCTTTCTGCTTACTCCTTGACTCCACACCAGGCAACTCAAGCCTCCTGGGTCAAATTCACCCCCCTCTCTCACTAGGAGACTTTGACCTATCCCTAGGGTCTTTTAACAATCAATCTCTACACCGGCTTTAGCCTTTTTAGGCAGTCTGCCATGCTTTTTCCAACACTCATCCTTGGTGTGACCTAATTTTTGACAGTAACTGCATTTGGGTTTCCCCTTGTGATGGCACTTGTCAGTAGTGTGATTGTCGCATCCACAGATACTGCAGGCTTTGGTGGGCTCCTTCTGTTTATTATTTACTTTCTTCTGAGTAAATAATGTCTGTTCTTGTGGTGTGCCCTGTCTGCATTTATATTCGTCCACCAGTACTGCAGTAAGCTCTTCCACTGTGACCGAATCCACTCCTTTGCTGGCTATCCAGCCTGCCATGTATGATGTAGTAAATGTCGTCCAAGACTCTGGCATGTTTAATAATAGAATGTCTTTGAACTTGTCATTGGGGACGGGTTTCCCCATAGCTGACAAGTCATTCCACATACATTTGAGTTTATTAATATGCACCACGATGTTATCACCTTCTGGACATTTGGCATTCAATAACTCTCTCTTTGCAATGAGAGCGGTTTGAATGCTGCATGTCTGATGAGCCATTTTAAGATTTTCCCACATCTGTGCTGCTGTCTTGGCATGCATGACATGGTCCATCTGTTGGTCATCTATATTTGTTAATATGAGGGTCTGCGCAATAAGATCTTCTTCTTCCCACGCTGTTATCTCAGCACTGTTACTAGAGTCCTCCTCCAGCTTTGGACAACTTCCCTTGGCATACTTAAAGACCTTGTGCAAGCATAGGAACTTCTGCATTCGAATCCGCCATGCATGCCAATTATTGTCTTTAAGCATATCTACCTTGTAAGATGAGATAGCACCAAGGTTTCGTATCCTACTACCAGATCCACTAGTGTTATTTGTACTTGTTGTTACATTAACAAAGTCTTTGGCAACTCCCAGCATAGTGATGTGAAGTTTTTATTTAGATAGCGATAAGTTGATAGAGGTATTGTTTTATAGCGACAAGCTGGGGCTCATAACCTGTAGAGTAGGAGCTCGATCATGAGACTGATTGATAAGATAATTGATTACTTCCCTCACCCTATAGGCTCAGGTATTTATACTGTGTGAGAACATTATTCTAGAATAGTCTACTACAGTATGGAATGTTCAACTACCTTTGAGCTCTTTGTATGGAATGCCGGTACCTTCTACATGATACCAACAGAATGTGTTCAATCCGGCGATGTTGACAAGAAAAATGATCTAACGGTCTAAGACCAACAAGATCCAAACAGTACACTGTCCCACGGAGCGCTGCGAACCAGGTGCGAGCAATCCCTCACTAGCTGAGCGATTTGCAAGGGAGAGTTTAAACTATGGAATAGGTAGACATAGCATCGAGTAGCTTCAACTAGCAAAAAATACTATGGAGCTGACCTATTTCGTATGGGAAACGATGCACGTCGCTCGGCATATGTCTATCTAACTGTCCTAAATTATCCGACTGAGTCTGTTTATGTGTACATAAAACAAACGCGAGGAATGCGTCAAAGGCCTTTACATATAGCTGATGACACGTCACGTAGTAGATGTAAGCCAAGTGCAGTGATCACTGCCTAGTAACACATGTACTGGCACCACGTCTGTTTGCTGTCACGAAGTCCTCGGGCTTTTAGTACCCCACCCAGGGTTCCTGGGCAAAACGTGGGCCAAGGCTGACTGGATTTCTGCTCCTTTACTTCGAGCGCTGTGCGTTTGCAATTCCTTTTGCATTGGTGGGCTGGCAACTAATTCACGGGACTTCTATCAGCACCCGGCTCCTACTCGCCGAGCGGGATTAGGATCATTGCGGAACAAAACGACCTCCTTCATTCAGATACAGCGATTGTAACCTTGACTTCCCAGCGAGGAAGTCTACTCATCGTCTTGGTTAAATCAATCGATAGCCTCATATTCTTTGGATGGAAAATCAAAAATCCCGATCGATCCACGCTGGCAACCTGGAAGGTATATTAGGCCCGCCACCCAAGGTCGTTGGCCCAACCAACTTTTGGTTGGCGTCCACGTCATGGATTCCCTCTTCATGCCATACCTCGTCACTGGTGTCTGTGCCGCCATAGTTGTAGCATGCTCGTTCAACCTTCTTAGGCGTCCAAACGTAAGTCGTGTATGTTTTCATAAAGACCAGGCATTGTTGAAGGCATGCATTGCAACAAGCTCAGCCATATTCCTGTCGTGGGCCACTCGAGTTTACTAGCATCGTACTGGTACACAAAGGGGCTTGAAGTTGACCTTGCGCGGCTCGCACAGGAGGGATTCGACAAGGTGGGGGGGGGGAATTCTTCTACATTGGTCTTAGTAACCTTGGTGCTGACTGCGACAACTCAGTACAGGTCTGGAGTATTCAGGGTCGCCAACCTGACTCATTGGGTCGTGTATTTCCACCGCAGTCACCTTGAGCAAGTGGCAAGGGCTTCCGAAGCTGACTTTTCTGCTTTCCATGCATCGGATAACGTAAGTCGATGCCATTTTGCAAACGGCGGTCGAAATTCAAGGTAGGTCGATGCAGTCCTTGAAAACAGAATATACGTTCGGTATAAAGATGGACGAGCCCCTTCAGCGACTCCTCATTCGATCGGATCTTACTCGCAGCCTTCCAAATTTATATGCAGATGTGAGGGATGAGATTGTCGCCGCATGCAACGATCTTCTTAATCCCAAGTACAACGGTCATTCTCCTCGTCACATCTAATTGGCAGCTACTAAACGAGCATTGATCACAGAATGGGAAGCCATCTCAGTGGCACGTGTCAATTTGACGATCGTGTGCAGGGCAACCAATCGGATCTCTGTCGGCCTCCCTCTTTGTGAGTCACTTAGTTGATGCACTGTACACGAGCTACATTCGCCATTTTCTCCCAGGCCGTGACTCCGATTGGATAGATCTCAATGTAAATCATCCTCGAGTAATAATGCAAGAAGCAAGGACTTTGAGGCTCTTTCCTAACTTTATGGTACCGTTAGTTTTTCTGTCATCTTTTCAATCTGCTTTGCTTTACGATGAAGCTGGATAGACTGGTCGCAAAGTTTGTCACTAATCTCTCTGGACGGACCAAGCGGGGGGTCGCGTTAACTGGTTCGATAATTAAAGAACGTCTGCAACATATGAAAGAGGAGGGCACCGACTGGTGCAATAAGCCGGTGAGCTTCAGCGTTCGTTATACATACCTTGGAAGCACTAAGCTCTGGTAGAATGACTTCTTGCAATGGTGGTTGGATACCTCGCAGGAAACTTGCCTGACTATGGTGATGCGACGTTTGCTTGCCGTCAATTTTCCTGCCATTCATGTTAGTTTCTTTCTTCCGTTTTTTTCTTGGTCGCTTACGTAACTGCAGTCAACCTCGACCGTGGGTTCTTAGTTACCAGCAGAACTGACGCACTAACTTCAGTGTGCTGTCTCTCAGACTTTCTCTGAGGCTCTGCTAAATCTTGCACGCAATCCACACCACATACAAGAACTCCGCGATGAGGTCGAAGCCGTTGTTAGTGAGCACGGGTGGACGAAAGGGGCTCTTTCGAAGATGCACAAAGTCGACAGTTTTCTCAAAGAGAGTCAGCGATTTGAAGGCATTGGAGTCTGTGTGTATCTCTCCCCATGACTTTAATCGGGTAGCTCAAACACTGATTTCCAGTTGGCTTCCCCCGGAAAGCCATGAGTGACATCACACTCGCTGACGGAACATTCATCCCCCAGGGGACTATTTTATCCTTCCCATTGTATGCCATGCATCATGATGATGCGGTGTATGAAAATCCACATGTATTTGAACCATTTCGATTCGCTGATATGCGAAGGAAGGAGTTCGCGGGCTCCAAGCATCATATGGTCACTGTAACCCCGGATATGTTGGCATTTGGCTTTGGAACACATGCATGGTGTGTATACAATTTCTCAGCTAAGAGTGCGTCCTTCTCATTCACGTTACATGCACACGCAGCCCTGGCAGGTTCTTTGCGGCAACAGTGCTCAAAACCTTGTTGGCGCATATTGTCATATCGTATGATGTCAAGTTGGAAGATGAGAAATCTTGCCCAAACACCTTGCACCTCGGGCGTTCTATTTTGCCCAACCCCGCTGCTAAAGTCATATTCCGGAAAAGAGCCAATTAACTGCGGCTGACCTGCACACCAGAATCGCTAATTAACTTGGAGTTGCCACACGCATTGTTGTATTTCCACACGAACTACTTGCTTGCATACACCCTCGCTGTTTCCAACATTCGTTTTCCACTCTGAATTTATTTCCTTCCACGACAGTAGTACCAGAATTCCGGAGACGCTCAGCACTTCATGTCTTGGCTGTGTATACATAATGTGCCTTTCGAAGAACAACGTTCCTCAGTTTCTGCCGCTGTGAGTGTGAAAACGGGAGCTTCAAGGAAATCATTCAGCCCAGAGATTAATGTTCCTTATGAACTCCTATTCACTCCATCATGCATGTGTTGTGCAGCCATCGCACCGAGCATTAGAGCAGGGACGAATAGGTTTTTTGTCCAATCAAGCGTTTGAACGTCAATATCTCGGTAACACGACAACTTACAGATATCATGCATCAAGGATGAGTATCACGCTATCGCGCTGTAAAGAATGTAATTGCTGCGACACTCTCTCCTTAGATTTATGAATCATGATATACAGAGCTGTAAGGGAGGCCATCGATATGGAGCAGCGCCGACCTGACGAACACATCTAGCTATCGAACGGATAAATGTAGTATGTGTCTTCATCACCCGCATACTTTGCCAACCATTCCCGAAGGACCTTAATGAACTGATCATGCTCGACTCGGCGATCTCGACGACAAAACATGATCCAACAGTCTAGGATCAATTTCCCAATGGCATGCGGTTCTATCGAGTGCTGCGAACCAAGTGGCCATCGTGTGCGAATGTCGGGAAAGGAGTCTTTTATGAAACCGGCATGAGAAACAGCTCCCAAGTCACTGTATTTTTCGGTCTGATATCTCCTTGAAGGTGCCACTTGACGCGCCCTGTATGGCTCGTTGTTTTTCTGTAAAGGCGAGGAGGGCTGGTCTGCGAGAGAAAGTGACCCCTCCTCCGCATCCTGTTCCGCTGGCGGCAGTATAGAATCTTTATGCATGTTGGGTAGTCCTACAATAGCCATGTCGAAATCTATTAATGCCCCTAGTTCATTTCCTAGATGATCCCGACAAAGAGGACAAACAATGTTATTCTCGCTGATGTCACGATCAAGGACGCCTATTTTGAACAAATATTCATGGCCTTCGTTCCAAACAGTGAGTCACGAACATTTTGCAAAGTTGGCTACATACCAAGCAGCGCGCCTACGAGGCCCCTCGCGAAATAGTGTGGACTTCAGAAGTAAACCACTGGACGCTTCAGCTCAGATATGGTTATGGTCAGGATCCGTTTTCCACCCCGAGTTTTCGCATTTCGTCCTTTAAGAGTGCCTTGAACGATCCAAGCGTCGAGTACTCCACTGATATTTAGTCTTCAGCTCCTTAGTCACCTCGAGTGGTGGATCAGAGCGATGACCTGCATGTGCGAGGCCCATCAGCATATGCCGCTTCCGATGTGTGACACGCATCATTACTTTTCAGACGGACTTGATTGTTACCATGCCATCCACTAGAAATCGTTCCAGAATGTCTCTCGCAGGACTTTTTGTGACCAAGTGGCCGAACATGAGATTGGCTAGGTCGAGAGAACGGTACCAGGCTTTGGTCAGCTCATTGTTGATTTCGGCGTCAATAGCGTCATGTGTGCTGGGTGCTTGTTCTTGGTGCGAACTTGGATGTTCTAGTCGCTACGTCTGACATGGCGGATAAGACACACGTTACGCTGGGCATTCGAAGTCAACAGTAGCACTCCATTGCCAAGATGTCTTACTCTGATGATGGGATTTTGCATTCAGGCTGCCCTGTAGCCATGATAAAGCTCCCTTGCTCAACCGCCCCCCGACACGTCACGTGACTGACACGTGATGAGCCGGCGAGCAAAGCGGCGCTGTAAGCCTTAGCATATCCCATTTTGGTAATGTATGCTTCCAGTACAAGTTTAAAAGCCCTATATACATATTTTGAAGGCCTATACACAAGTTTTGAAGCTGTGATACTATTCAAAATAAATATATTGTGTTCCATACAGTTTGGAATGATTAGGGCCAGTAATTTAACTGTTTTGCATGTCAGTTGAGCAGCTGAAGCAAGGCGTGAGAGTCGCCTTTCCTCTTATGGCGGTGAGCTCATCGCGCGCAGAGCCTCCACGCACGGCAAACTCGAATCTTCATACAACACATGTAGCTATGACCGGTTGCCTATATAACCCACGCCACCCCTCAAACTTTTGAGGATTTTAAGATGCACAATGTGAATGTCCAGGCATTGGCTGCACCAATCTACATTTTAATTATTTGTTATTCAGAGTTATTCAGACCTCAGAGTATGTATTTACATGTACACTACAGAACAATAAATGAATGCTATATGAAATTAATCCACTGCCGAGGGAAAGGTCGTCTTCACCAATGAGATGTAGGGGTGGGGGCCATTCAGGTGTAGAGCCATCGGTGGTGGAGGCCGGGTGGTGGGTGACCAAGGGCGCCGCTGCCACACAGTGCGGCGCGTGCTGACTATCGGCCATCGGAGGTTATGGTCGTCTTCAGCAATCGCTCGTTGGCGATGTCATCGGGCGTGCGTGTGAGTGGTGGGTGGTGGTGATCGCGACAGTATGTAGTGAAAAAAAAAAAAAAAAATTACTTACCCAAGCATCCTGCCGAATGCAGCATGCCGCCGGGTCGTCACGTGAGTCACGTGACATGTCGGGGGGCGGTTGAGCTGGGACAGCTGCCATGATACGATGCGTGGATATTGGGAAGATCAATCAGCACACCTCGAGGTGATTCGGCCTCAGTTCACTCTGATGTCGGACTGAGTCATTCGATGTCGTTGGGTGACACGAGGCATGATGACCATCGCTTGTCCACAACATTCAAATCAGCAAAACACACAAAGTCAGTCTGAGTCCCTGACTCTCACGAAGTGTGGAGGGTTTTTGTCGTCCATTTTTCCCTTATTTGGCAGTACTGTCTGTGGCTGTCGTCCATCCCGTCCCATTGTCTTGCCTTGACTCAAGTCAAGGACTCGGTACTCAACCACTGCAATACAAGCGTGCCCATACCCGACCGTACTATGTACTGCATAACTGACGTCTGTGACTGCGCTACGCAAATCGTGTTGCACGTCTGTCGTGCCACCGCAAAACTTGCCAAATTCGGACGTGCCGAAGCACAATCATCCGGCTTTCCATAGTGTCACTAGTACCGCACGAACAACATAAATGTCAGAGACGCTGTACGCAGCGTGTGCAGAGATCTTCACAGCATACCAGGACCTCAAAAGCGACCTCGCATCTCTGCTTGATTGATGATCCTTCAACTGGCTTCACTCCAAGACTGCGGCGTTTGTGTCGTGATAAGTGCGGTTCGTATCATACCTGAGTCCAAACTCACTCATGTCATGTCATAATGCTACTAGAATCGATGAGCTCGAGTGTACAGCGTCGGCTGATGTCTCTCAAGCAGAGTTAGACACTGCATGGAAGCTAATACATGGGGGCTCTTGCAGACCTTGATGCTGTAGGTGATACGAGAATTTCGTTGCTGACTTCCATCATCACACAGCGGAGCCCGCATCGCAGCCTCATCCCCAAACCCTGCTCACCCAAAACCCATTCATGTCCACGTCCACACTTGCACAGGCCGTCATGCATGCCTCTCCTCTCCTCTCGGAACTCATTGTTGTCCGAAAGTGGCTACATGAAACAGCGTCCACAGTTCAGCATCCCGAAGTCACGACCGGATACTGGAAGTTTACAAAACACAACATGATGCAGGGCTGCTTGTGAAACTGTATCTTCACTTGATATATGTGACTATTGGAGTCGGGGACTGGTGCCTGCAGGCACTACGGGTTCAGTTTATTCCAGAAAATTTGCAGTGGCAGTAACCTTTTGCCCCCACTGACCAATCAGACGACATCATTGAAATTTCCCGCGTGTAACTTATAGCGATCGCTGCGTAACAGTACGTGTCGCGGCAGACTTTTCATCCACGTCTCTTCGCGGTCATGAAGTCCTCGGGCTTTTAGTATTTACCTAGCATGGTTCCTGCGCAAAGCGTGGGTCAAGTCCACTGCACCCACTGCATATACACATGCACTTACGTCGTGTGAAAGCTGACTCTGGATTTCCGCTGCTCCACTTCGAGTGCTGTGAGTTCACATTTCCGAAGTCCTTTGTCCATTAGTAGTCAACTAATTCCCAGGACTTCTGACAGCCCCCTGCTCCTGCCCACCAAGCAGGATTAGGATTGTTCCGGAACAAAACCTCCAACCAGTAATAGCCATTACTAGCAATTCTGCTCATCGTTGTAGCTAAACCAACCAATAGCCTTATATTCATTGGATGGGTAATCAGAACCTCCATCGGCCATATCTGGCAGTTTGGATGGTATATTAGACCCGCTGCTTAAGTGGGTTGGCCCGACCGACTTTTGGTTAATGTCCGCGTCATGGATTCCCTCTTCTCGCCATACCTCGTCTCTGGTGTCTGTGCTGCCATAGTTGTAGCATGCTCGTTCAACCTTCCTAGGCGTCCAAACGTAAGTCATGTTGATCTTAAAAGAGCATGCATTGTTGAAGGTGTGCATTGCAACAAGCTCGACCATATTCCTGTCGTGGGTCACTCGAGTTTACTAGCATCGTACTGGTATACAAAGGGACTTGAAGTCGACCTTGCGCGACTCGCACAGGAGGGATTCAACAAGGTGGGGCGGTTTTTACCACGTTGGTCTTAGTAACGTTGGTGCTGACTGCGACGACTCAGTACAAGTCTGGAGTGTTCAGGGTCGCTAACCTGACTCATTGGGTCGTGTTTTTCCACCGCAATCATCTTGAGCAAGTGGCGAGGGCTTCCGAAGCTGACTTTTCTGCTTTCCATGCCCTCGACGATGTAAGTCAACGCCATCTTGCAACCGTCGGTTGAAATGTAAGGTAGACCGACGCAGTCCTTGAAAATGGAATATACGGTTGGGTTAAAGATGGACGACACCCCTCCTCAGCGACTCCTCATTCGATCGGATCTTACTCGCAACCTTCCTAGTTTATTTGCAGATGTGAGGGATGAGATTGTCACCGCATGCGATGATCATCTTAATCCCAAGCACAATGGTCATTTCCCGCACCACATTTAACCGAAAGCTATTACTAACATGTATTCGATTGTAGAATGGCAAGTTATCTCAGTGGCACGTGTCATTTCGACGATCGCGTGCAGGGCGACCAATCGGATCTTAGTTGGCCTCCCTCTTTGTGAGTCACTTGGTTGGTACATTGTACACGAGTTACATTTGCCACTTTTTCCTAGGCCGTGATCCCGGTTGGATCGATTTCAATGCAAATCACCTTCGAGTAGTAATACAAGAAGCAAGAATTTTGAGGCTCTTTCCTAAATTTATGGTACCGTCAGTTTTTCTGTCACCTTTTCAGTGTGCTTCGCTTTACAATGAAGTTGGATAGACTGGTCGCAAAGTTTGTCACTGATCTCTCTGGACGGACCAAGCAGGGGATCGCTTTAACTGGTTCTATAATTAAAGAGCGTCTACAGCATATGGAAGCGGAGGGTACCAGCTCTCGCGATAAACCGGTGAGCTTAATCGTTCGTTGTACCTTGGAAGCATTAAGATCTGTTAGAATGATTTCCTGCAATGGTGGTTGGATACCCAGCAAGAAACTTGCCCGGTTATGGTGATGCGTCATATTTTTTCTGTCAATTTTGCTTCCAATCATGTTAGTTTATTTATTTCCCTTTTTTCTTGGTCACTTACGCAACTGCAGTCACTCTCAACCGTGGGTTCTTACTTACCAGCAGGACTGGCGCACTAACTTCAGTGTGCTGTCTCTCAGACTTTCTCCGAGGCTCTGTTAAATCTTGCAGGCAATCCACATTATGGACAGGAACTCCGCGATGAGGTCGAAGCCGTTGTTAGTGAGCACGGGTGGACGAGAGGGGCTCTTTCGAAGATGCACAAAGTCGATAGTTTTCTCAAAGAGAGTCAGCGATTTGAAGGCATTGGAGACTGTGTGTATCTCTCCCATTACTTTTATCGGGTAGCTCAAACACTGATTTCCAGTTGGCTTCCCCCGGAAAGCCATGAGTGATATCACACTCGCTGATGGAACATTCATCCCCCAGGGGACCATTTTATCCTTTCCACTGTATGCCATGCATCATGATGATGCAGTGTATGAAAATCCACATGTATTTGAACCATTTCGATTCGCTGATATGCGAGGGAAGGAGTTCGCGGGCTCCAAGCATCATATGGTCACTGTAACCCCGGATATGTTGGCGTTTGGCTTTGGAACACACGCATGGTGGGCATACAATTTCTCAGCTAAGAGTGCGTCCTTCTCATTCACGTTACATGTACACGCAGCCCTGGCAGGTTCTTTGCGGCAACAGTGCTCAAAACTTTATTGGCGCATATTGTCATGTCGTATGATGTCAAGTTGGAAGGTGATAAATCTCGCCCTAACACCCTACATCTCGGGCGTTCTATTTTGCCCAACCCCGCTGCCAAAGTCATGTTCCGGAAAAGAGCCAATTAACTGCGGCTGACCTGCACACCGGAATCGCTAATTAACTTGAAGTCGTCATATATATTATTGTATTTCCGTACGAACTCCCTCGCTGTTTCCAGGATTCGTGTTCCGCTCTGAATTTATTTCCATCCACGACAGTAGTACGAGCATTCCAGAGACGTTCTGCACTTCATGTCTTGGCTGGCTATACATAATGTGCCTTTCGAAGAACAAGGTTCCTCAGCTTCTGCCGCTGTGGGTGTGAAAGTGCGAGCTCCAAGGAAATCATTCAGCCCAGAAACTAATGTTCCTTAGGAACTTCTATTCCCTCCATCATGCATGTGTTGTGCAACCATCGCACCGAGTATTAGAGCGGGGACGAATAGGTTTTTTGTCCAATCAAGCGTTTGAACGTCAATATCTCGGTAACACGACAACTTACAGACATCAAGGATGAGTATCACGCTATCGCGCTATAAAGAATGTAATTGCTGCGACATGCTCTCCTTGGGTCTATAAATCATGATATACAGAGGCGTAAGGGAGGCCATCGATATGGAGCAGCGCCGACCTGACGAACACATCTGGCTATCAAACGGATAAATGTAGTATGTGTCTTCATCACCCGCATACTTTGCCAACCATTCCCGAAGGACCTTAATGAACTGATCATGCTCGACTCGGCGATCTCGACGACAAAACATGATCCAACAGTCTAGGATCAATTTCCCAATGGCACGCGGTTCTATCGAGCTCTGCGAACCGGGTGCCCATCGCCTGCGAATGTGGGGAAGGCAGTCTTTTATGAAACTGGCATGAGAGGCAGCTCCCAAGTCACTGTATTTTCGGTCTGATATCTCCTTGAAGGTGCCGCTTGACCATCGCTCAAACATGGGTGGCCATGCTGTTACGTGTGGTAAACGGCCGCCTGCGACGGGCTGAATGAACCCCTGCACCCGTGCTCTTCTGAGTGCCTCCGTCTCAAGCGGTCCTCCATACGAAAAGAAGAAAAGAACTAAAACATAGAGGAAAGACTCCATGTCATCGTAGTGGGTATGAGATTGTCCCCTGAGGACACCAATAGACATATACGGTGTCGTACCCTGGTAAAATCGTAAGTTAAATCTTGTCTACAGTAAGACCAGCGACATACGGTACGCTGCGCCCTGTACGGCTCGTCGTTTTCCGGTAAAGGCGAAGAGGGTTGGTCTGCGAGAGAAAGTGACTCCTCCGCATCCCGTTCCGCTGGCGGCAGTATAGAATCTTTATGCATGTTGGGTTGTCCTACAACAGCTATGTCGAAATCTATTAATGCCCCTAGTTCGTTTCCTAGGTGGTCCCGACAAGGAAGAACAATGTTATTCTCGCTGATGTCACGATGAAGGATGCCTATTTTGCACAAGTATTCATAGCCTTCGCTCCGAACGACGAGTCATGAGGAACACTTTACAAAGTTGACTACATACCAAGCAACGCGCCTACGAGGCCCCTCACGAGATCGTGTGGACTCCAGAAGTAGGCCACTGGACGCTTCAGGTCAGATATAGTTACAGTCAAAATCCGGTTTCCACCTTAAGTTCTCGCATTTCGTCGTCTAAGAGTGCCCTGATCGATCCAAGCGTCGAGTCCACCCTGCCGTCTTCGGCCTCAAACAACCTAAAGCCAATGACCATGTGTTCGTTATGCGGCCATAGTAATACTCACTTTGATGGAATGACGATGTTGGGATGTGGTTGATTGTCGACGAATTTCTTCAAAACGGCTGCCTGATCGTCTACGCGGGCTACGTCCTGCCAGGACGTTTTCAGAGCGAGATAGGTCTTCCCATCGTCGGCAGCTACGACGACATACACAGTCGTTCCTCTGCCCCGTATGGAGCCAGAGGTAAACAAGATACCGATGCATTTGCGGCCGAACACTCGGACGGGGATAAAGGCACGGAGTTGGACTGTCCGTTTCCTTCGCTTAGACTCTTTCACTCCTGTATTCCTCTCTTGATTTGTTTCGTCGTCAAAATAGGAACGACCTCTTTTAGATCCAGTTGAGGTTGTACAGCCATCGGAAGCAGTACTGGATGTTTCTGAAGGCTGGTGGACACCTGAGAGATGGCTGGAAGCGGAATGAGACAGGTTGGAAGAGGCTTCCAAGTTTGAAGCAGATTCAGTGAACATTGGTGGGACAGAAGATTGAGAGGTGGCGTCCGAGATCATCAAGCTCGTGCCAGTATGCGGGGGTTTTGCGGAGCATGCTTCCAAGACATCGACACTGACATCTTTCTCGCCGGTCTCGATGTCCGAGTTGTGACCGAATTCTTCCTTCTCCGCCAAGACGATACCCAGGACAATGCGAATAAATTCTATGCATCCTCGACCGTCGCTCAGTGATAGTTCAATACGTTCCATTCCGCTCAGTCTCCGCGTAAGAGAGCGACGAAATCTTTGCCCATGGCCATGCCGGTCGCAAACCTGAGCCACGGTTGCGCACGTTTGATTCCTCTGATATATCGCTGCACCTGAATGAGACCGTCCCTCACGTTGCGACTGCTCTTCGATTCCCCTGCGAGGAGTATGGCAGTGAAATTAACGTATGGCTCATTGGCTTGGGGTTCCGGGTCGTCGCTAAAAGCGGCCAACGGCAAGACCATGAAATCTGGACGCATGTCCTCTCCATCGGGCCCGTACGACAAAGGGATGGCATGGTGTTTAGCTCTGACTGTTGCAAAACGGTTCCTGGGTATAAGCGAGTTGTCTCCGTTGATGGCCTTGTCGGCTACGCTGTTGAGGAATGTGACCAACTTGTTCTCGTCGATGGGTGTGCCGGGGAATTGCGACCAACTCCAACGATATTTGGACTTCGGCTCCTTAGTCTCCTCGAGTGGTGCATCAGAACGACGACATGCATGTGCGACGGCGTCAGCATACGCCGCTTCCAACGCGTGGCGCGCATCATCACTCTTCGAGCGGAGAGGCTCTTTTGACTTGATTTCTTTGCAAGTTACCGCGCCATCCACTAGAAATCGTTCCAGGTGTCTCTCGCAAGACTTGTCGTTACCAAGTGGCCGAACATGAGATCGGCCAGGTCGACAGAACGGTACCGGGCTTTGGTCAGCTCATGGTTGATTTCGCTATCGACGACTCGTCACGTGTGTGATTTTCGCTGGGGTGTTTGTTCCCCGCACTCGGCTTCACATGAATCACAGGCGACTGCTTGTTCCTGGTGCGAACTTGGATGCCCTGGTCACCACGTCTGGCATGGCGGATAAGACGCACGTTACGTTGGGTACTCGAGGTCAACAGCAGTACCCCATTATTGCTAAGATGTCTTACTCTGACGGATAGGATTTTGCATGCAGGCTGCCCTGTAGTGTGCTCTGAAATCGGATTGTGGAGATAGCTGTCTCAACGATTGGGAACCAGATGTGTGCATTCGATCGTACGTAGATGCAATCCCGAGGTCAGCGGGGACTGATTGCCTGGGCGACCGAAGGAGGTCTGTTTTGGCCCAATACATGAGTGACATGACGATGGGACTGAACGCACTGAACAATTTGAGTGGACATCTTTGTCGGATTGCGAGACTATCACGATTCTACTAGTGAGCTCGACGCTTAGAATCTCACACGGACCCAACTGAAACTAGTAACTCATATACTACAAATATACGACATGTCGTACCTAATAGGTACCTATTGGCAAGCACTTGACGTTGGACAGGTCATCTGAGCAGCCTACCACCGCTGCCAAGGCTACCCCCAAAAGACATGAGTCGCCCTTCGATGGGCTGTGCTATCGGTCCTGGGTACCTTACGAACGCTGTTGGTGTTGTTTAATCGGTGTTTTTTTCCGGGTCTCTTTTCAGACTGTTCTGTTTGTACAGCGAGCGTCGCGGTATGTACTAGTTCTATCACGGACCATGATCCTTTTGTTAACTTGGGCTTTTCGTGCCTACATAGTACACGATGCGCTTGATCATTGTAGACGCGCTCCTGGAGCAGGAGAGGCAAATCCAAAATGGGACGGTCGAAGCTCAGCTAGAGATTTTCGAGCAATATAGAGTTCCTCCAGTGGACTACTGCATACTGTCGCATCGCTGGATGGGTAACGAGGTAAAGTACGAAGAGGTGAGGAAACTCACGAAAATAGATAAGAGAGATGAAATACGAGGTTGGGCCGGCTATCAGAAAGTCCTCAGGAGCTGCGAACAGGCCAAACGTGACGGTCTTAGATTGCTGTGGGTCGACACGTGCTGTATAGACTTCGAGAACGGCCCGGAGACATCAGAAGCTATAAATTCAATGTTTCAATGGTACCGGGATTCGAGGCTATGCTATACTTACCTCCACGACGTCTGCATCTTTCCGACCAAACCGGATAAGATGTTCGCAAAGTTCAACGGGTGGCCAGAGTGGTTCTCAAGGGGATGGACGCTCCAGGAGTTGGTGGCCCCAAGTGCTCTCCAGTTCTTCAACAAAGATTGGGAGTGTATCGGTGACAAGCAAAGTCTGGCACCCAAGTTGGCGGAAATCACGAAAGTCCCCTTGCACATTCTGAGAGATGGTCTATCCTCACATCGCCCCAGTGTTGCCCAAATTATGTCCTGGGCTGCCGACAGGGGTACTAAATGTATCGAGGACCGAGCATACTCACTTTTGGGTCTATTAGGCATCAACATGCCAACGTTATATGGGGAGGAGAAGGGAGCATTTCAGCGCCTACAGCTAGAGATTATGCGGGTCTCAAATGACCAGAGCATCTTTGCCTGGAAAGACAGCACGACCTGCAATAAACGCTGGTCCAACGGTGTGTTAGCGGATGATCCAGACTCTTTCAGGGATTGTCACGATGTCATCAAGATAGAACCGAAGGAGTTTTACAAGGGGCTTTCGCTTTTGTGGGATTCAGATTCAACGGAACTCGTCACGAGCCAAGAAGACGACGAAATTCCTACGTTCACCGTTGCCAATGGGGCGATCCAGATACGTCTTCCCCTCTTGCCATATCACGGCTGTCCGTCGGTCTTCTTGGCGGCATTGGCCTGTCGTAGGGAAAATGACCCGCTACCAATGACCATTGGATTGACAGGCTTCGGATCCAATTACTACAGGTATTCCGGGGCAGCTGGACCCCTGCAGCTACTTCCCCAGTACCGCCGGCTCTATCTTGCGTATCGAGACGAAAGGCCTCAGGACATCACATTCAAGCTCGATGACAGGACGGTTCCATACTATGGTTTCACTCGCTCGGATGTGTATCCACGCAAGGTGTCACTCGCGGGCAATTCCTTCACGCTGTCAAGCACTAGTCCTCTTGCGATAATAAGCTATGGTAACAGCACCGTCAACGCTTCCTTCGCTGTTGCATTCGGTTTCTGCTTTGGCCAGGATTGGGTACACGTCATTTGCGACGAACAAGCGATTGATGCAAAGAAGGTGTGGAATGCGGGTGCAGAATATGCTCGTATTATGGCTGAAGTGCGCTTTGGTGAAAGAGGCCGGCCTTACTACGTCAAACATGAGCCACTCCCTCATACGATTTGGACTGTGAGGGTCATTTGTGGAAGACTCGAGGAATCGAGCGATCGCAGAGTTACAGTTGATGTTCTCCCACTGCCAGGAGGTTATTGGAAGACGCTCGGATGGGAGCCTGTATATGTGAGTGCATCCTCACATATGAATGAAGCATGAAGTGACCCGCTACGTCTAGGATATCGAAGATAATATCGACATGCCCTGCCTCATGAAGAAAACTTCTTGGATTGGTGAACGCTTTGACAGCCACGCACTACTAGTGGACTCGGTTCCCAAGGTGTTCAACCTCGCTCATGGTTTGCAAGAGGTTGAGGTGAATAATAATGCATATACTCTAGTGTCGTGAACCTAATGGACATAGTTGGGCGACTATGGCATCATTGCCCCCGATAGTGACGGCATAGGCTACTTTGAACGTCGAGGCAACATCTTTGAAGACTTGAAGTCACTCGCCCGTGAGCTTGCCATAGATCCAGATGATCCAGGTGTCATACCTGTCGTGCAAGCGGTTCAGGGTCCTCACGAAGATAGTGCAGATACGACAAGCGACAGTGTGACGACAGAACTCATCTGTCATGACGGTGACCATCGGGTAAATCCAGGGATAACTCTGCGCCATCCAAGAAGTCTCTCACTCCCGAACACTCAAGCTATCCTCAAGTTGCTGAAAGAGTTGTCTACTCGGAACAAGAACTACTCATTAGTGACAACAGTTGTGCAGTGTTCAACCTGCTATCCCACAGATGACTTCAAACAACGGCCCAATTCAGCAGTGCTGGAATACCCCGAATTCTTGCAAAATAGTGAGCGTTCCGCTAGCCCCGATCCGCTGATTCTCAATTCTTAGATGAGATGCCGTGCTGGATCTTTCTGTCGTCTCCAAGAATCTGTATAGCACTCCCCTGTACTCTGTCTCCGATCCCTGGGTTTGGTGCCGAAATGAATTGAACAAAGAGGTCGTAGATGAATACCGAAGAATCAGGTGGGTTTGTCATTCAGCTGTATGGTTGACTATATCCATTAGTTTGTAGGGAAGAGTTTAGTATCACTCAAGACAAGCTGCTACGACACGGGGAAGAATCGAAGGAACCAGCGTTTGAGCTCCTCAAGGATATGTTTGGTGTCAAGCATTTGCGATGTATGGTAAGTGTTTGTATCATCCATCGACAAGCGCACAGGTTGAGAAACCACCAGGTTGGCGATATAACTTTTTTTGAGCAGCTGGCCTCGCCTTTGAGTATGGGTAAAGAGCTTGGTACAACAGTCTCGAAGGGTGGGATCCATTTGCTATGCCATACACATCCTTGACATGTGGTTGTAGGGAATATGTCTGGCTCACCGAAACCTTGTGTTAAGCAATTAGTTATAGCCTTACTTCAAGCAATGAATGGAGTCACGCATGCGTTCCAGTTGCGCCAGTCATCAGGGGTAGTGGAAATGAGGCACATGACGCATTGGGTCGCGACAACCCTTGGTGCTGAGGTAAATGTCCCAGTTGTTGCCGTCGAAGATCCATGCTCTTATGGTTCTGAATAGTTCCTTGCTGATATTAGTGTCGCGTTCCTCGGAGCACAGGAGGCATTCAATGACGTTAAGTCGTATGTGGCTCTCTTTTTGCCGTTTGCACGATTTAATGTACTTCAGTACGGACGGGCGAGAAAGAAAAAGAAACAGCTCTGTAGCTGACAACGCCAGGTGAGCATGGGTACCCATTACACTGACTGAGAAGAGTCATACTGTACTCAGCGTCCAATCACTGGTGGACGAGGTGGCGGATTTGCAATTGCAATATCACAAATCGAAGAATGACGATGAACGACTAGTTCTGGAACAAGATATTGTCGGCACGGTACGATGATATCAGTCATGTTAATAACTTGGGTGACCGTATATCCTACAGATCTTACTGGCATGTCGTTATGGAATATCTTCGGAAACCCAACAAACGCTCTTGGAGGAAAGTTGCTTATAATACCTGTTCCTTTTCAATTTAACCTGATGCCAAACAGGTTATAGATGGTGTTTTGAGATATGAGACAACAGACATGTCAACGCCTTTGCTAGAAAGGGAAGAACGCGTCAATGTAAGCTTTTTCTTCATGTGACAAATCATAAACCACTCTTAGCTCCCATCCTCCGCGCCAGTGCTTGCGTTTTATTGGAGACATCTTCGAGGATGCATTTTCTGATGCACCGCTTGATAACCACTTTCACCTGCGATGGTATGTATACCATGACTGTTTTAGTCCGAGATCACTATATGATGCGCCAACTTGTATCTGTTTCCCAACCAGGCCCATGGCCAATGCCAAAGCAGGGATATCGATGCATAAGCTCTACCTTGCCAGTTGTTCTGGATGGAAAGTCGGAGGGACAAGCTTGTAGCATACATCATCAAGCACCTGTAGAATGTAGAACGCAAAGGCAGCTTACGGTTCTACAATATGACTGTCGCCACTGAATCTATGTGGGAACTGGGAACTTCAAGGTGCACGGAACAGCAGATACTTCTAATTCGTCCTGTAGATTATCACACGGCTCATCGTGGGGTATCGACGGAAATGGACGATGGGGTACGTTTTTCAAGATGTCGTTTCGGCTCGTTTTCTAACAGTACTACAACACCCATGATTTCAAGCCTACAATAAGTATCCGCTACACCTACGGCCTTGCTAACTCAACCGTCTGAGTGAGTATGGCTGAAATATTGTACCAGTCTGAGCCTCCAGATACATTTTGTGTTTCGACGTTCCCGCCTTCGCATCTGCCAACATTCTGCATAACAAAATTGGCCTTCCGTAGTGGTAGGAGAATACAAGGTCACAACACATACCGCCGCAAATGAGCTTGGCTATCATCTGGGACATCAACAAGGATATCTTGCAGGACCTTCGCAATCTTGCGCACGTGCTGGCAAAGTCAAATTAGTTCAGGGTATACAATAATACAACCTGGTGCATGTGGGGGGTCATCACCTACACGGGCGGTGGTCCCAGTATGCTGCATGCCTACTTTGTCCGCAGTATTCATTTCGTCACACAATCTGAGCGAATCCACAACCTGGTGTGGATCAGATGGCATCAAGAAGAATGGCATAATGTAAACTTTCCTTGGCCGTCGCTTGTCTAACCTCGAAGGAGATTCCACGCTCGCATGTCAGCAAGATCTACCCATCTACACTGTCAGCGAAAGCGATAATACGATCGGTTCAGTTCACACTTTGCCTACAATATCTTCCTCCAGTGCTCGGCGTTCGCCGTCATCGCTCGCTTTGCGATGTTCTTCTTGCAATGTGTATATCTCTTTCACCATACTAGATATGTAATGGGTACTTTGAAGGGTAAGCACTTAAGCTTGCAGCCAATCTCCGTAACGGGGAATGCTCACCCGTCATTTTCTTCCCCTGCACTGCTGAGGTACTATTGTAAATTGCGGAGCCCACGAGAGAAGGGTACTAAGCACGCACTATGTCTTCAGATCATTCATGCTTAGGAGGCCAGAAGCGATATCTTTGATAAACTATTCGTCCGGGTGACTGAATGTATAGAGTCCTGAAAACTGATGACAATACGTACCCCAAAACCAAGGGTATTCACTATTGGATGCACTTTTCGAACTACCATAGCCGGTGATTCACTGACGAACAACTGGTTTATGTAGAGTTCCCGGTGTTGTGTTGGGATCCAGGTACTCGCTGTCACTGCGCAGTTAGTTCACACGTAAGGGATGTTCCATTAGACCCTTTACCAGCTCCCGAAAATGACGCCAGGCGCTCGAAAAAAGTTATGTTGCCAACCTGACATATTTCAACTGAGCGAACCACGGAAATGGACAGGGAAGGAAATGCACACAAGATCTTTTAGATGTCTGATGCCAAACACATCCATGAAGGGCTTGATCGCGGCTTCCTTCTGATCTTTTGGGGACCAGTCACATATTGTCCTGAAGCAATCCCTACAGTCCGCATGGAAGTATCATATCAACACGACCACAGATCAACCTACCTTAACCAGTTAAATTCCCACCCTCCTCCTGTGTCAGTGTTGTATGAACAGCGAACTCTGGGGTTGGCCACAGTATATAACGGAGTAACAGGAGTAATAGGATGTGGATTCGTCAACGGTGATTCGAGCCTTCCTCTGCAACAGCCTGCACATTGGGCAACATCGATACTTACCTTGCAATTGCCTGGCCTGCCCCAGGCGCCACAGGTAACATTTGCAGCCCAGATAGATTTTGGGAGATGGCCATGCTTGATGTAGCACGGCAGACCCTCTTTGCCAAAGTGCATACGCTGGGCATAGGCTACCCCTGAATTGCGCATTCGTTCGAGTACCTTCTTGGCATAACGGTCCACCGGGGGCCCATCGTGTTGCTCACATACAACATGCACCCATTCCTGGCCAAAGCAGTAGCCAAATACAACCGCGAAGTAAACTTTGGCGGTGCTATCTGCATAGACAACAATGGCAAGTGGATTATTGGTTGATAATTTTATGCAAGGGCTGCTAGGCGAAACCATGTCTTTTATCGGAGGGAAAATGCCACAGCGAGCGAAACCAGAGACCATGCTGTCGTCTATCTCAAACGTGAAGTCATGGCGCGTATCGTCGCGGCAAGCAAGGTAGAGTTGTTGGTACTCTGGAAGTGGTTGTGGTTTTCCAATTGCGCCGATGTATCTGTAGTGGTTGGATCCGAAGTAAGCCAAGTCAATGGTAATTGGCATCTTGCTGTTCCCCTTGCGGCACGCCAGTGCTGCTTGGATGACTGATGGACAGCCATAATACGGCACAACGGGAAGCCATATCTGAATTCCCGCGTTGGCTATAGTGAACACATGAAGCCCTTGGTCAGCTGGTATGGCGGGCATAGTATTGGCAGCTGCTGACAACGATGAAGACCAAACCGAGAGCATCTCTGGACTAAATTCTTTCGGTTCTATTTCAACGACATCATGGCAATCCCTGAAGAGGTCCGGGTTGTCGGCGAGGACACTGCTCGTACGCTGCATCTTTCTCTCTGGATCCCAAGCGAAGATCGTCTGGTCATTCGATGCGCGGATGACCTCTAACTGTAAGCGTTGAAAAGCTTTTTCTCTCTCTCCATATAGCATTGGCATATTGACGTCTAACAGACCCATCAGTGAATATGCTCGGTCCTCGATGCGTGTCGTCGTCCTGTCAGCAGCCCACGACATAATTTGGGCGACGCTGGGACGGAATGAAGACAAACCGTCCTTCAAGACACTAGACGGGACTCTCGTGATCCCCTCTAATGCGGACGCCAAGGTTTGTTTATCACCGATGTACTTCCAATCCTTGTTAAAGAATTGAAGGTCTCTCGGGGCTATCAGCTCCTGCAATGTCCAGCCACGCGAGAACCACTCCGGCCAGCCATTGGACTGTTTGAAATTCTCGTTGTCACGTTTGGTTGGAAAGGAAATAGTGTCGTGGAGGTAAGCATAACATCGCCTCGAGTTCTTGTACCAGTGAAACATAGAATTAATCGTTTCAGACAACTCTGAACTGCTCTGCTTGTCGATACAACACGTGTCGACCCAGAGCCACTCGAAGCCATCCTTTTTGGTCCGCTCACAGGTACTAAGGACCTTTTGATAACCGGCCTTCCTTCGTAGTTCGCGTCTCTTACCCAGTTTTCCGAGTTCCGCCATGTCCTGGTAAGATACCTCATTCTTGCCCCAGCGGTGGGATAATATGCAGTAATCCTTGTTCGTGTCGTCACGTTCCTCAAAAACCTCGAGGGGAGGTTTTCCCCATAGCTTTTGAAGTTCGCTCTCCCTCTCCAGGAACGCGTTTACATTGATCATACGCATCTTTCATGGGCAATCGATCTCAGCGAGTAGTCAGTCATCCATAAAGTAGCTGGTACACACCACAGTGACAAAGTCGTTGACTGAATTGGAAACCCGTCAGAATAAGAAGGGGAGGCGAGTAATCAGACGGAAGAGATACAACTTTGGGAGAGAATGGCGGCCTGGCTGCTCTCTCCGTGTGCCGTGTCGAAGAGGTTGGCAAGGGGCTATCGCGGTAAATACGAGCATACACAACTACGCATCCACTACCAATTCTAGTCCACATGGGTGATCAAATGTTCCAATATAAGCAACCTGGTGCATAACAACTTCACAGGTTTTCATACCTGACCACGGAGTGTCTGCTATGGAGGACGACAGTGCCGAGATAGAGTTGGTAAGCTTCAAACACTCAAAAAGTACCCTGAAGTCGAGGCTCATTGTTGTCAAAAGCTGGAGCAGAATCTCAACAAAACACACCAAATATCGAAACGGATGATATGTACGTTTTCCCCATCGGTCCCTAGGCCAGGGCGTTCATCCAAATAGCCATCTTAACCGGTCTCGATGCACGTTTGGTGAAATTGGAAAAGTCGATATTACCATTGTACACTGCAACCCAGAAGTTGAACCAGAGGTCACTCAGTTGGTTTCACCTCGTCTGCCTCTCGACTGAGCTGACGAATGGCGGGTAGATATTGACCGTGCACTATCAAAGATCGATGAAGTCGCGAGCAGCCAAGAAGGCATTGCCGTGGAGGAGGGCCTGATACTACGAGGGTACTCCGTTTTCAATGGCTAGAAAGATTTGACTGACATCGTTTCAGCCCTCAACCGGGGCAAGTGGAGGTGTATATGGACACCCTCGGCCGCTTGAATGCAGCTATTGCATTCAAATCCTCGGATGCAGACTCTTGGGATACAGTATTTCATGGCCCTTGCCGGTTGTGTCCCTACTGATGTCCGATTTTTAGGCTCGCTTAGTCGAAACCGGGGCCAAGAAACTTACCCAATTGTACACCAAACTCGTTGCAGAAGGATCATCCGGTTCACCGCCCATCGCGGGTCTTGATTTCATGCCAGTCATGTTTCCTCCCTCATTACTCGCTTCATTGAAACCCCTTGTTGCGTTCCTGCGCACCTTGCCGGTGCCATCCACGCACCCATCCCATCCGGCAGCTCAGACTATTCTGGTAACTTTGAGGGAGGCACAGCGAGGGTATGCTGATATGCGTGGGGCCTGGAATCGTAAAGCTCTGGAAACGCATGCCAAGCGCGTCATAGACCGCGCCGAGACTCTCGACGGCGTCGTGGCTGGTAAGGAATTTGGTACCTGGGTTGCAAATCTATTCCGGACAGCAGAGGTATGTCCAATCACACGTGTTATTTTCCACTTGTTGACGAGTTGCTTTTAGACAGAATATGCTCTCCTGCTTGACCTTGCTCCCCTCTCTAGCCCCTCTCTTCTTGCATCAACTTACGACACTCTGCTTACCCCACTGCTTCAGCTTTTCACTGACACAAATTCGTCTCTCACTTCTCGCATCAAGCGGTCATTGCACAAATACACGTTTCACGCGCTTGCTGCCTATTCTGCTCTCGCGTCTTCCCAGGTTCAGTGGGAAGCTCTCCTGGGACGAAGAGGGGATGAAAGGAAGGAGGCCAATGAGCTAAGGGAGGGAACGAACGCAATCAAAGGCGTATGTTTGAGAAGCTTTCCAGAATTTTTGGCAGATTTGAAGTTAGCCGCTGCCGGACCAGGAAGGGGTGGAGAAATGGGCGTAGGATTGGCTGATTTTATTGTTTCGGTGAGTTTTTCCACCTACTACCTTATTCGTGGGATGTTAAAAGAACCGCCTTAGACAGTGCAGTATTTGGAAAAGCTGCCGGACGTGGAGAGAGCCGTGGGTTCTGTTCTCTATGCGTTGGGCGACGGGAACTGGAAGATGGGTGATGGCAAGCAAGTAGGCAAGGGACAGAGAACAACGACTGGCGAAGTGAGCGAGAAAGTTCTTATCCAGCACTACGTCTGTATGTCTGCGCATTGTTTTCTACTTCCATATGCTGAATGGTTTTAAGATGATGTCATCACCACCACGATCAACAGTGTCACCGCCGTTTCGCGGACACAACGGCGAGGCGCCTTTGGTTCGGTCTTCCTGTTGAATAATATATCCTACTTCCACACACGCGTGCTTCTCAAGCCTGTAAATTCCGGACTTGCGGAGTTTCTTTCGAAACCTACAACAGACGTACTGGCTTCTGCCTTCCGAACTGCGAAGGCTGGGTACTTCGACGCCAATTACTCACCTTTGATGCAAGCGCTGAGCGAAGACAGAGAAAAAGAAAAGGTGGGAAGCAGTGCATGGAAGGCTGCAACAAAGGAGAAGTTTACGAAATTCTACGACCTCTTGGAAGAAGTGGGTGAGAGACATCGAATGGCGAAAGTTTTGGAAGAGGACGAAGAGGCGAGGAAAGCTGTTGGAGATGAAGCCGTAAAGTTAGTAGTGCCAAGCTTGCAGCGATTTATGCAAAAGCAACGAGACAAGGATTTCAGCAAAAGTCAGTACCTCCCCTACCTGCAAGATTGCAGACCTGACAGTGTTTTTTTTTTGTGACTCATCTCTATCACGAGCAGATCCGCAGAAGTGTATGTGCCTTTTCGTTTGAGTGGATGCATTCTGACACATTCCTTCAGACATCAAGCTTCCAGTGGAAGAGGTGGAGAAACAAATTCGCAGTTTCTACAAGTGATCTCTGGCATATAGTTGTTTATCTACTACAATACAGCTCAAAGTGATTTGGAATAGCTCAATCGTCAAACAGATATGTATTACTAACTTTCCGCCTCCCGTGGAGCAGACTCACTCAATGCGTGTTTCTCTGCATGCCGCAATCATATTTCAACGCTCCGTCCGGAGTTTCGCCCCGTCACCTTTTGCTAACGATTGTTTTCAGAAGTCTCCCTGTCATTGACGGTTGGGGGTGTGACATCTGTGCATATTCCACTGCTTTCAACATACTGATATGTTGCATGAGCGCAAAAGGAAGAGAGTGTGCACGGTTACTGGGAGCCTCTGCATAGATTCCCTTACCACGAAGTAGGTTGCGCCTTTACCTACATAGTACAATGCGTGTTAATGGTGCTGACTTATTCAATCGAAATAGATATGAGGGTATGGTAAGCCTTTTATTATTACCGCCGAGGTGAACGCGACCTGCTAAAACATGCTAATAGTAGTTGGCCCTTGCGCCACGCGTACCGACGCATGATGTGAAGTATTGTTCGTCTTTCTTGCCTAGCGTATGAGTTCGTCAGCGCCTGTCCGTGCCGAACAACGAAAGGGAATTAAAATAACTGACCGTGTATGCGCCATACTTGGATCGCCATGAATCCAAAGCCGCATGCAAAATGCGTCCTCACCATCAGCATCTGCATGGGGTAAACCCGTATTTCCATTACCGTTCCAACACAAGAATGAGGATCCAGTGAAGAAGATCAAAGGGAAATTCGCATCCTGGTCTTCTGTACCTTCTGAGCTTGACGCAAGAGACGGGAGCACGCTCACAGTATTTATGTTCAACGCGATAGATGGTGTAACCCAGGGCGTCCCGGTACAGGGCTAAAGCAGCCCTGTTAGATATCCGAACATTGAGTTGGATATACTGGAGGTGATACGTGCTTGTCATGGATTCCTCTACATAAATACGCCGTGCATATGCCGACATTGGTAAGGGAAAGAAAGTTATTTTAGCCAATGCCCGGGTGTTGAGATAGGGAGGCACGGCACGCACTAGAGATATTCATGAGTCGCTTCGCGAGCCCAAGGCGTCTGTAAGGACGAATAACAGCTAGGGAATTGATATGTCCGATTAGAAGATCGGGATGGTCGTCGACTGGTTCCCTGCACAGCCGGGGTGTTATTTTCTTAAACTCAGATACCAACATGAAACGAGAAAGCGCGTTATGGGCGCGTGAGAGAAGGTGTGAGTGCAACAGTTACTTACACAGATGCCAGCACATAACCAACTACTGTTCCGCTTGTGTCTTCTGCAAGGAACGATGCATGAGGCCACGATACGATACAGAGTGCCCCTGAAGCCGCAGAACGAAGTGAGTCGGGGAGGATGGTTCTGTGAGTCAACCCAAGGGATGCCTCCATACCCAACCGAGGCGGACTCACAATATTGTGCAAGGTAGTTCTCGGGCAAACAGAGCTGGTTGCAACGTTGGATGTTGACAATATCTTTTGGCTGATGTGGATTCGAATAACGGAGATGATGAAACGAAAAGGAAGACCGAAGAGAGACCAGACACAGGAGCCGTTCCAGCACGGGTATGAGCGCTCAGTCAGTATTTTGCGAGAAGCAGCACGGACGTACATTTGCAGGTCTTATATTCAACATTGGGTATCAACCTTTCACTAACCCACCACTAAACGAGTCCAGCCAGGTAATTAGCTCGAGGGTATACAGCGTCACACAGGATATCAGAACTGAGGAGGGGACCCAAAGTTCCAATTTCGAACAGCAGTGCCTCGTCACTTTGCAAACATGTATCGGTCGGTAGTACCCCGAGAAAACTTTGGCGTGTTGCGTTAGGACAGTGCCTGACTGAGAAGCTGAGGTTCCAGTGTAACGTCGAAATTATCGCTACTATTAGGGCTGAGGTTGCTGACTAATACACACACCTCTTATTCAAAATCAAGGAGCGAGTTTCTGCAAAATGTAAACATAGTCCTGGAAAGGGAGAGCCTTTCCCTCTCCAGGACTAGGGCAGATCTAATCCCACAAATCTAACATAGGCCAAAATTCGATTATCTCGAGTAGCCTTGGGCACAGTAACTCTTTAGTAATTGCACCAGCATCCATCACATCCATAGGACAGTATGTGGGGAATGCCTTCAACAAGGATTGAAAGTAGACCAGTGATAAACAGCTGACTAGCATCTCACACAAGAGATCCGTCCGGTGTCTTGAGGGATGGTTTATCTCCATATCGTCCCAGCGTCGATGACCTGATGCCCCGAGGACTGAGTTATGAGTATATTCATTGATGAGTTTGTTAGGCGTCAATATGCCGATGCTGTATAGAGAGGGTGAGTGCAAAATTTTCAACGTTTACAACGAGTGGTCATCCACACGTCGAATGACCAGACAATCTTCACTTGGGACCCAGAGGGAAAGACGCAGCGTACGAGCGGCGTCCTTGCTGACGCCTCGAGGCTCTTCAAGGATTTCCATGTCGTCGTCCAAATAGAACAGAAAGAACTCAATCGCGAGATGCTCTCGGTTTAGTCTTCCGCATTGCCGTCAGCGACCGCCAATACTACTATATCCACCACACATATTACCAGACGACCAAGGGCTTGCTAGGAATTCACGGTCATAATACGGCACAACGGGAAGCCATATCTCCTTCGATCTTGTAAGTGGCGTTGGCATGTCAAGGGGAACAACTTTATTAGTTGTTGCCAATAACCAACGACTCGACTCGGATCCAATTGTCCCGGATACATCGGCGCTGAATGGGAAGATCACAACCATTTCCAGAATGCCAGCAAATCTCCTTGCTTGGCCGCGTCACGACTTTACATTTGAGGTAGATGACAGCACGATTTTCTGATTTTATTCGCTGTGGCACTTTCTCCCAAACAAAAGACACGGTTTGCCCAATAGTTGTCCCATAATGTTGTGAGTCAATCACCACTTCACTTTCCATTGTGATCTTGTGTGGACAGCAAACGCCAAAGTCGATGTTTGCTATATATAGCGCTGATACCCCCCTAGTACTGCGAACGTCCTCTACACTATACATACAGCTTTTGTCGAGCGAATGAATCACTACATAACCAATGATTCGAGAACGCCTACTAACAGTGTAGCGACATAATTTGTTTGTTCGACTTCCACCTTCCGCACTGCGTACAAGCAACCGAAGTTGAATGTCTCCTGAAACATAAAGCATAAAGCTTATCTCGTACTGCGGTTGCGGATAAAAATAAATTCAAACCGGTGGAAAGCGAATTGGCGAGGGAGCATGAAAGAGCTGTTCATATCGAAGTACAACAATACATGTGACGACAAGTAATTCAGCGATTCTTGTGCCCAAGGAAACTGCAGTTAATTGACTCTGTTCCGGAACATGACCTTGGCGGCGGGATGGGGCACAATCGCGCCCCCGATGTGCAGGCTATTTGGGGAAGGCTTATTATCACTTTCCCGCCTGACATCGTACGACATGACAATATGCGCCAACATAGTTTTGAGCACAGTTGCCGCAAAAAACCGGCCAGAGCTATATATGCATCCAACGAGAATAAGGAGACAATCTTAGCTGTGAAGTTTCAAGCCTACCATGCGTGCTTTCCTAAGCCAAATGACAACATATCCTGGTTTAAAGCAACCATCTGATTCCTGGAGCCCTCAAACTCCTTGTTTTGCTTTTCGACGAATCGAAATGGTTCAAATACATTTGGATTTTCATACACTGCATCATCATGATGCATGGCATATACTGGGAAGGCAAGAGAGGTCCCTTGAGGGATGAAGGTTCCATCAGTGAGTGTGATGTCACTCATGGCTATCCGCGTGAGGCCCACTGGCGATTTGTGTTTAAGTTAACCAGTTGGATTAGTAATGGGGGTGGGAACACGTACAAAATACAATGCCTTCAAACCGCTGAGTCTCTTTCAAAAACTATCGACTTTTGCATCTTCGAAAGAGCTTCTTTCGTCCACCCATACTTACTAACAACTGCGTCGACCTCATCGCGGAGTTCCTGTGCATACTGTGGATGGTCTGCTAGATTTAGCAGCGCCTGGGAGAAAGTCTGTGGACACTGAGTTCAGTGGATCGGGCCCGTTTGTAGCCAAGAACACACATTTGAGGTTGTCTGCAGTGGCAGATGTGTTCAATCAAGAAAAATCGGAAGTAAGTGAACGAACATGAATGGCAGCAAAATTAAGGGAGATAATACGTCGCGTCAACATAGTCAGGCAAGTTTCGTGCGAGGTATCCAACCACCATTGCAAGAAGTCATTCTACCAGAGGTTAGTACTTCCAAGGTATAATGAACGCCGATGCTCACCGGTTTATTGTACCAGTCGGTAACCTCCTCCCCCATATGTTGCAGACGTTCTTTAATCACCGGACCAAGGAAAGTGACTCCTCGACTGGTCCGTCCAGAGAGATTGGTGACAAACTTTGCAACAAGCCTATCCAACTTCAGTGTAAAGCAAAGCGTACTGAAATGACGAGTAGAGAAACTGACGGTACCATAAAATTGGGAAAGAACCTCAAGTTGTTGCTTCGGCCACAACTGCACGAGGGAGATTTATATTGAAATCGAGCCAATCGGGGTCACGGCCTAGGAGTAAACGGTTAATGAGACACATGTACAGTGTATCAACTCAGTGACTTACAAAGAGGTAGGCCAACAAAAATCCGATTGCTTACCCTGCTCGCAATCTTTGGAATGACATGTACCACTGAGATGGTTTTCCACTCTGTAATGGAATGCATATGTAGTAGTTTTCAGTTTAATGTGATGCAGAGAATGACCGTTGTGCTTTGGATTGAGGAAGTCGTTGCATGCAGCGACAATTTCGTCCCGCACATCTGCAAATACAACTGAAAGGCTGCGAGTAAGGTGGGATTCAATAAGGGGCGCATGATGGTATTCCATAATCTTGATGCCAATGTATATTCTGTTTTCATGGCCTTCATTGACCCATCATGAGTTGCGAACTATGTCTGTAAAATTGGATTGACTTACTTTATCCATTGCCTGGTAAAAAGAAAGTTGATCTTCGGACGTCTTTGCCACGCGCTCCAGGTCACTGCGGGGTAAACACACGACCCAATTGGTCAAGCTAGCGACCCTGAATACTCCAGACTTGTACTGAGTTATTGCAGTCACTACTGACGTCACAAGAACTGATGTAAAAGAACGACCCACTTTGTCTAATCCCTCCTGCACAAACCGAGGAAGGTCGATCTCAAGTCCCTTCGTGGACCAGTATGACGCTAACAGACTAGGATGGCCTACGATGGGGATATGATCAAGCTTGTCACGTTTACACCTTCAACAATACCTGATCTTCATCCAGACATATACGACTTACGTTTGGACGCCTAAGAAGCTGGAATGAACATGCTACAACCAGAGCAGCACAGAGCCCAGGGGCGAGGTAAGGCGTAAAGAAGAAGTCCATGAGATGGATGTTAACCAAGAGCTGGTCGGATCAATGGCCACAAGCAGCAGCCATAATATACCGTCCAGAAATCCGCGGAAGTAGGATAATCATAGTGTTTATCCGGAGCGACTGGACACTGTGATATCAATTTAGAATTGCTGCATCTGAACAAATCTGATATGGACTCCGATTGCTGAATTTTGGAGTACACAAGTCACAGGACTTCCCACTACTGCTGACGCGACTCGCCGGTGGAATTATATCCGCGGGGATCGTTGTGGAATGAAACCTGGAATAGCCAAGTGCTTATTACGCTCGAAGTGGAGTAACAGAAGTCCAGTAAGCGTATGTGTGATGGATAAGGTATACTTTCCTCCGCTGTTGAAGGAAGGATCAATATCCAATATCCAATCGTGACGCGTGATAGATGGACTGTATTGCTTGAATACGTCACTAACTGTAGCGCCAGCGCGAGTAACAAGAGCAAATACTACAAAACCCCCCGAACGCTACAGCAGTAAACGTATGTGGCGGAAACATTGGTCTGGTGTGTCAGCCATTCACCCCAGTCCACATGTTGACATTTATTGTAGCCGAACCCCCCCGTTTGTATCTGGCCTGTTATAGTGGTGACGAACTCATCACCAAAGCAACAGGTAAGTGAGAAAGATGGGGATGTTGTACTGGCCGATATATTCACCCCGTAAGAAGGATATGTCTACTATCCACGTCACATGCTATAAATACTTCATGGGACCACAGGACGTCTCCGGTCCGCAAAATAACGGGAATTATGCCAGGTGACAAGGACTATGATGGGTGTCATCCGAAGAGGCGCTGGGGGTAATGATTCCTCAACAGCGCAGTTGCATTTAGCTGACAAGGCTCCATCAACTGCCATGTTCGTCAACGGAGACAACTTGCTGAAACTCAGGAGAACCCTTTTGCAGCACTCAAGATAAATGCCATCCTTTTGTCGTATGAGCCCGATGGAAAGGATATACACCAGATTCCATGTCTTGCCGCTCTTAGCAATGGCCCAGAACCCAATATCGGTGAGACGTATGTAAATCCACTGTCACACTCCTCGCCAGGGAATCGAAGAGCAGTTGTAACACGGCGGAGGGTCCCATTCAACTGTCAGAGGTGTCAAACATGCGCAGCCATTCCTCAGGTTTGCGACCTGCATCGACATGGGCACAGGCTTCGTTGCTCTCTTATGGCTCCCCTACGCGGAGACTGCAGCGGAATGGAGTGCATTGGGCTGTCGTTGAGAGACGATCGAAGACGCACAGAATTCATTCGTATTGTCCCTGGCATCGTCCTGGTGGAGAGGAAGGATTTTGGCCGCCATCAGAATGTCGAATTGAGGTCTTGGAAGTACACCATGCAGACTCCTGGCGTGCTAGCCCAGAGCTTGATGTTCTCAGACGCCACCTCTCAACCCTCCGTTCCGCCAACGTTCAATGAGGCTACTTCAAAGCTGTGGTTGCGGCCTGTCTCCAGCTATCTCCTAAGTGTCTACCGGCCTCCGTACGCACCCAGTGCCGCTTTCAATGGCTGTACAACCTCAGCCGCGTCAAAAAG